>OU612045.1:86056797-86245424 GCA_914767935.1 Coremacera marginata | reverse complement strand
GAAAAGCCCCCAGGTGTCACTCAGCGATTTGAATAATTTTTGGATATGTAATAGAGGACAAAAATCTAAGGTCGGCGTATTTTTTTATACGTGCTCAATCGGTAGTTTACGGTTTCAAAATGACGTTTTAAAATCAGCGAAAATTTCGTTTTTTTACTACAATTTCACTATTTTCCATAAAAATATATACAAATTTGGTATCAAACGAAAGGTATTTTAAAGCCACATATGATGGCATCCATTTTGGACAAATAAATTTCATTGTAATTTTGTTGTTGTAATTTTTAACAGTATTTAGTCGATATCATAAGGAGCGCATTTTCGAAACTGTTTCATTCTCATTTATATTTGATTTAAGAAAATTCTAAAAGTTACCTTTTTTTGTTTTTTTAAATTTTTTACTTTTTATATTAAAATTTTCTATATTAAAATATGCATATATTTACTTAAAAAAAAATTTTTTTTAGAGATGAAGACCACAATATGGGTATCAAAAATTTTGTGTTTTCTCCAAATTCCACAAACTCTACAAGGCCACCTGGCTGTCCCCGGATCAAAAAACGCGAAACCAAATTGATCATGTTGTAATCGACGGAAGGCATGCCTCTAGTGTTCTAGATGTGCGTACATTTCGGGGGGTCAACATTGACTCCGACCATTATCTTGTTGCAGCCAAGATCCGCATGCGATTATGCAATGCGAAGAACATACGCACAGGAATGCAACGAAAGCTAGATGTCGCTAAGTTGCAATTACAACGGACTGCCGAAGCCTACTCCGCTGAACTCTCGGTTAAGCTCAACCAACCAGCCTCTGGACCCGACGACGCCGGCGGACTTTGGGCGCATATATCCCACTCCATGCGCGCTGCCGCTGAAGAAGTCATTGGTTTCCGGCGCCCGCAACCTCGGAACCAATGGTATGATCAGGAGTGTCGCATTGCGACTGCAGTAAAAAACGCCGCTTATAGAAAAACGCTGCAGTCAGCTGCAACGCGAGCCGTGCGAGAAAACTACCGCGAAAAGAGGAAGGAAGAGAGGCGCCTTTTCAGACGCAAGAAAAGAGAGCAGGAAAAGCGTGAGCGTGAGGAACTAGAGGTATACCAGGTCAAGAAGGATGCACGAAAATTCTATCAACAGGTTAAGCGTCTAACCCAAGGTTTCCAGCCCGGAGCATCCACTTGTAGAGACGAAAATGGAGATCTGAATACGGATACACAGTGTGTGCTGAGATTGTGGAGACGGCACTTCTCCAATTTACTTACTGGCGACGATTACACCAATGCCGCCCATGGAGAGCGTAGTTCAGAGCTACCAATCAACAATGACGGAGTGGAAGTACCACCACCTAGCCATGATGAGGTTCGAGTTGCTATCCAACGACTCAAAAACAACAAAGCAGCGGGTGCTGACGGCCTGTCAGCTGAATTGTTTAGAACCGGCGGCGATGAATTAATAAGGCGCATGCATCAGCTCATCAGCAAAATATGGCTAGAAGAAAGCATGCCCGACGATTGGAACCTCAGCGTACTGTGCCCCATACTTAAGAAAGGAGACCCAACAATCTGCGCAAGTTATAGAGGTATCAGTCTTATTTCCATCGCATATAAGGTTCTCTCAAGCGTACTGTGTGAAAGATTAAAGTCGATTACAAAAACACTGATTGGACCTTATCAGTGTGGCTTTCGACCTGGAAAGTCCACCATAGACCCGATTTTCACGCTACGACAAATCCTGGAGAAAACCCACGAAAATCAAATTGACACACACCATCTCTTTGTCGATTTTAAAGCTGCGTTCGATAGCCCGAGAAGGGATTGCCTATACGCAACACTGTCTGAGTTCGGTATACCTGCAAAGTTGATCAGACTTTGCAGAATGACGTTGAGCAACACACGCAGCTCCGTCAAGGTAGGAAATGTCCTCTCCGAAACCTTCAGTACCGAAAGAGGTTTCAGGCAAGGCGATCCACTGTCTTGCGATCTCTTTAACATCATCATAGAGGGGATCGTACGAAAGGCCGGTGTGCATCGTAATGGCACCATTTTCTACAAAGGCGTCCAGCTCCTTGCGTAACCTGATGATATTGATATTGTCGGCAGAACCAAGAGAGATGTTACCGCTGCTTTCGCCGCTATCGAAAAGGAATCAGCCAAAGTGGGTTTGACGATAAATGAGGGCAAAACAAAATATATGCTGTCTACAAACAAGGGAGCTCGGCGTTTAGACTCCCACGTTTCATCCGGCAGCTATAACTTTGAAGTAGTCAAGGAGTTCGTTTATATATATATAAATAACTATAACTTTGAAGTAGTAAAGGAGTTCGTTTACCTTGGCACCGCCATTAATACCAACAACGAAATCAGCCTGGAGATAAAGCGAAGAACAATAATTGCTAATAGGTGCTACTACGGGCTCAGTAAGCAACTAAGTTCCAGAGCCCTCTCTCGATCGACAAAACTAACACTCTACAAGACGCTCGTTCTACCTGTGCTGCTTTATGGCGCTGAGGCATGGGTAGTTTCGCAAACTGACGCAGCCGCTCTGTGGGTGTTCGAGAGAAAAGTTCTTCGCAAAATCTTCGGTCCTGTTCGAGTCGGCGATGACTATCGCATCCGAATGAACCACGAGCTGTATGAGCTCTACGATGACATTGACGTAGTTCGGCGTATAACTGTGCAGCGACTACGCTGGCTGGGTCATGTCCATCGAAGCTCCAGCGAAAAAGGTGCTCGAGGCGAGGGTCGCTGGTCAACGACGACGAGGGAGACCATGCCTCCGATGGATGGACCAGGCTGAGGAAGCCCTAACCGCACTTGGTGTATCCGATTGGAGAAGGCGCGCGCAAAGCAGAGGCGCCTGGCGAGAGCTGATGAGGTCGGTTGAAACCCGGACACGGGTTGTTACGACCAATTAAGTAAGTAAGTAAGTAAAACAAAGTTGTTTTTTTTTGATGTGCTAAATTGGTGTCCAGCTTAAAAATGAATTGTTATCCAACGATGGATCTTTTCTTAAATGAATGCTTTCAGACCAGTATATAAGTAACGCAATTTGGTAATTGCTGTTGTTTGAACAAGTTGGTACAGTTAAGCAGTTTAATTTTACAGTGGTGGAGGAAAAAAGCAATTATATATAAAACATATGAGATGTGTGCTTAATACGTGGCCGCCTTGTTCTTTCATAAATGTTTTTTTTTAACATTTCTATTTGTTGTAAATTTCTGATAAATAAAACAAGCATCAACTTGTTTGTCTTGTTGCTGTATTTTTCTTAAGCTAATAAAATAGAATACCAACATAAATAACTAAATTTCGACTTTTGGTTATGGTAAGGCAAACTAACAGATAAAATGAAAAGGGATCGTTCGCAACAATCTAACGATCAAGGAGGGTGGGTAAAAAATATCTCATTTCATCTCGAGGTAACTTTCAGCGGTTTTTTGCTTACTACTGACCTGTAACTTCACGGAGTTCGATTAACTGTAATTTTTGTAATGGATCAGAATTTTTCTGGTTCTTTTGCTTATAATTTTTTTGAAGCGAAGCTTTTTACTCCTCGTTCTGTGATTTGCTTAGAGTGAAATCTGAAAAACTTTCGACAGAATTTTTCTTGGAAATTTGATGGTTTCTTTGTTAAATAAGCACTAGGCTTATTACAACAAGAAAATTTAATACTTTAATATAAAAATGGTTATGTAGCCTGCCCGTGGGGATCGAACCGACGTCCTCTTACACGAGAGTCCAATGCGCAATTCAGTAGACTACAAAGACTTGATAGAAACAGTTGTTAACAGAGGTCAACAGAGTTTTTTTTCTTCATGTTTTTAAGTGAAATAACTCTGTTAACACATGCCAGAGATTTAGCAGAGTTGATGCAATCTCTAGATAATAATTTACACTCTATGACAAGTGCGTTTTTAAGTGTCAAAAACTAGATATCAATAAATATGGAATTAACAACATAGAGTGTAAATAATTATCTAGAGATTGCATCAACTCTGCTAAATCTCTGGCATGTGTTAACAGAGTTATTTTTTTAAAAAACGTGAAGGAAAAAAACTCTGTTAACCTCTAACACATGCCAGAGACTTAGCAGAGTTGATGCAATCTCTAGTTAATAATTTACACTCTATGTTAACAAACGCATAACGTCAGTGCAGCCAAGTTCACAACCATGTGTGGAGAGTTAAAATGGAGAGTCGCTGGCATTATATGCCCGTATATGTAATTGGCGTGGAAATTTGACATTCAACAATAAAAAAATAAGCAGTAAATATGTTTTCTGTATATATGTAACTTATTTTATGTTATTTTAAATTTTTGAATTTAAAAGTTAATTTATTAAAAAGAAAAACTTATTAAGCTATCAAATCTATGTAATTGCGAAAAAGCTTCGCTTCTCTCGTGTGTCTAACGACGCACCTGTGTTTTTTCTTTTGAGATTTTTTATTTGTTGTTTCTAGCTTTTGTTTTTAAAGGGTAATAGGAGTCTGTAATACAAAATTTTGGACTATAAACATTCGTCGGAACTACTTAGCGAACGAACCTCCCCACCTATACCATTGTTTTGCTAGCTTTATTGATGGGTCCTAAAAACATCGTAGCTCAGATGTCGGAAGAATTACCAACTGTAAAGCTTTCGCAAAAGTAATAGAAATTATATTTCTACGAGATTTTATTCAAATAGTTCATTACATTTGTTTATTAATTTCCTTCATTTACCACCATTACCCTATGCTCTGAACTTTTTGAAAATTCAAAACATTTTAACAAACAAGAAAAGTATTAAAATACTATCTATATTCGTTAAGGATCTAAAATTATCATGTATCAGTATTCAATATCAGCACTTTGCAAAGTCCTACTTAAATATAACAAGTTATCTTAATTAAAATCTCAGTGTTGGAATTTTTTTGGCAGTTTTATTTAGACAAAACGTTATAAAAATAACCCATTTTTTTTTTTAAATATTTTTTACTTCTACTGATAATTCCTTAACCTGATTTTGTTTTTTATTGGAAGCGCGTAGCCAAGTTATTCTTGGATCAGACATCACCATGAATTTGTGGAAAATGTCACTCGAAATTACCATGTCTGAGTTTCTTTTTGCATATTGGCTTCGATAAGTTTTAAAATCTTTATTTCTGTGCTCTTGCGTTTATTCGGACTGCATACCTGTAAAAGAATTTAATATATTGTTAAAATTACCATTGTTAGTACCATATGAAACTTGAAAATAATTTTTTAATTTTACAGACCTAATGGTAGAATTGCATAAGATACATCAAAACATCTAAAGAACAATTAAAAATAATAAATACTTACTATTATGCCTTTATATAATGCTACTTATAATCTTCAGCCATTTTCGAACAAAGGAAATTTCTCTTTTTAACAGGTTTTCTTTATTTATTTTTATATAAGTAATTATGAACTTTGTATTACTTTTAAATTGGAGTCTACTTAACCAGTGTGCCATGAAAAAATTTTTTATATCGTAACTTTTTATCGAACACTCAGCTCGTGGGATTCTCGTCCATACTGGCCAAATATCGATATATCAAATTCAAATTCGATAAATCGGACCTTATGGCAACACTGTACTCCACCAGTAAATTTCCCGATCGTAAAAGTTAGCATTTTACAGATATATCACGAATTATTAATTTGCTAAAACTAATAAATACCTGACTTCTTTACTACAAAAAATTAACCAGTGTTTTCTGCATTTCATTCGCTCGTTACTCCTACAGAAAAAATTAACCATATGCAGTTTTTCTAGCTTTTCTGAAAGTGTAGATTTAGAAAGTGTAGATCTAGACTCGGCATGCAGGTTTCTTAGATGCGCATGTAGCTTTAGGTTTTTTACATCTACGTGCAGCTTTTCTGCTTTTTACACGCACGCTTTTTAGCATTTAGCTTTTTTACACGCACGTTGTTGATCTCTACCGTATCAAAAAAATATAAAAAATTAATAAAAATTCATTGTCTTGTAAAAAAGTAAATCATTAGTATTTATACATTCATCCATGAACCAAGTCGTGTGCCTTATACAACCAATGTTTGGTCTTGATCGAAATGGAAAAACAGAACCTTCTGCAACAATCCGAATAAGTTCTTATTAAACATCATAATCGTCCAATTACACCAAATAAAAAACTTTTTCATCACAGTTACAGAATGAAATATATGATTTTTAAGTCAAAAGGGGATATAGCAGTAGTTTTATTTAATTAATGATTTAAGTTAGTTATTGAAAACCATATTTTCATTGCAGGTGTACAAAAAAGTAAGAATTCAAAAGATTTTGATTAGATAACTATACTATGTTACATTTTTAAAAAAGTGGAAATTGATTGAAGTTGCTAAAAATGTTTATAAATTACGAAAAAACAACTCGTTTTTAGTTCAAAGCGACTTCAGAAATTTTGTTAAGTCACTCGTTTTTTTTCGAATAAGACCCGAATATACGACAAAAAGGTTTTTAATTGGTTTTTGAAATGATAATATTTACCGTTATTTATATGAATATTGTTCGAAGAAAAATAAATTATTGCGCTATAAAATTTCAAACGTAGAATTGATGGAAAACCATATGTGAACTATAGTTTTAATTTGGAATAATGTGAACAGTAGAACTTTACAGGAGCACATACACATATAAAGTCAAACAGCTAAATTTCTATACAATATTAAGCTTCATATTTCGTGCAATTTTTCAACACGGGCGTGTAGTTTATGATTGTTTAAAATGTCGTGCAGAAAACTTAAATTTTTTGGGTATCTTTGAGATTTTATTATGCAGGATGTGAAAATCGTATTTTTTTGACACAGCTGAAAGCTGCACATTTCGTACAACTTTTCTATACGGCCATGTAGCTTGTGATTTTCTAAAATTTCGTTTAGGTTATGGATTTCAATACGCGAGATATGAGAGCCAGGTATGAGTTTCAACAAATACGTTTAGCTTTCATATTTCTACATGTCGCGTGTAGAAAATCAGTAACCCCTTTTCACCCCTTTCAGTAAACACTTTTTTGCACGTGCCGTGTAAGATTAGATTTCTGCATGCTCCAGCCAGATAGTTTTGTTTTCTCTGTGTAGGGTTTGTTTGTTGTTTTGCTTCAACGCGAAGAACATAGACGCCTTCAAACAACTACCTTAACGTTTCGACGCTTCCAGAAATATAATATATAATATATAAAATATAATATATAATATATAATAAATAATATATAATTATTGATATATTATATATTAATATAAAATACTTGATGTTTGTTGTTGTTGTTGTTGTTGTAACAATAGTGCAAGTGAAGCTAAGCGAGGCGATGAGAATTTGTATGTTGTTGAAACGGTGATTTAATTTGTTTGTCCATGCATGGAATCGATGACGAAGTGCTGAAGGGTGGTGGTGGTAGAAAAAGTTTACCGAAAAGTGGTGTGATTTAATTGTTGGTAAAATAATTATGAACCTTTGAAGGCAACGACAAAAAAATACTTGCAGGTGCAGCTGAATGTGAAACCAAAAATTTGATGCGATGACAACAACAACAACCACTTGGAAAAACAAGTTGTTTTTATTTGACCGATATTGCCTCAACGAAAAATGTTAATATTTATTAATAAAAATTCCGACAGTTTTCTTAAGGTCTCTACACAATAACAGGGGCGCTACACAATACAACGTCTGTGATTTTATAAAAGCAGTTGCGATTGAAAAAACAAACCATTTTTTTATTAATAAAAAGTCGAGTATGAGGTGACGAACATATTCAAAGTGTTATTTTTGGGATAAAATGGGTCGGAACTGCGCCAAAAATAAAATTTATAGATATCATTTGTTCCCATGATCTTAATATTTTCTTATGAGCTTTCATTATTTGACATTTTAAGAATTTCATTATATAGTAGGAACTGAGATATGGTGGGTGAATATTCGCAAAAAAAAATATTCTAGAAAAAAAATATCCGAAAAAATTTACAAAAAAATCAACAAGCAGACATATAAAAAATTTTAAGAATCGGACAAGAAACATTGAAGATATAACAAAAAAAAAAAAACGAAAAAAGCACCATAGGGACCATTTAAAAAAAATTTTTTTAAAATGTCTTTTAAATGTATAACGATTGAGGCAGGGTCAAATTTAGGTTTACTTTTCTGCCATACAATTTGATATGGTCTAATGTACACTAAAAGAAGTAAATAAAACAACTTTACTTCTCAGCCAGCCTTTACTACACATCTTCCCCTTTTCATCACTTCTTAGCTTTGAATTTTTTTTTTACATAATTTCAAACTTATAAACCATATTATTTAATTTTCATGTGTATTAATAATATATTTGAAGATTATAATATACGTTTAATTCTTATTTATTTTTACATTAATGTAAGGTACGCTTCGAGTGTTGTACGGACGATTTTGTGGTGGCAAAGAAGTGATATATTTTTGTGTTCCATTAGAAACTCTTTTTAGTTTATGTTCCTCCTCCCTCAATTTCTACTTAATAAGATCTTGGCTCATGTAGTTTATAATTTACTTTTCCAGGAACCCACTTTTTGTTCAATGATTGTATCCAAACTAAATTACCTTGAGCAAATGGTTGTTTAAAGCATACATTTTTATTATAATATTTTTTCAGATTATGCTTTTATATTTTTAATGATAACAAGAGCGTTAGTCGGAATTTCAGGAGTTAAAATTCGATCATGTGCAGGAATCTTTGTTCTAGTTATTCTGTTAAATAATAACTGGGCTTGTGAATATCCCACATTCGGAAGTGGAGTATTCCTCTATTCTAATAGTAACAAAAATAAGTCTGTATGAGATACGCGGCTTTTTCTAAGTAAATCTTTGCTTATTCCAACAAACTTTTCTGCTAATCCATTCGATTTAGAATGATTAGGATTGGCAAACGCCAAACACTTGGCACAATTGAAAGGGTTATTGTCAGCAATGGGAATATAAGGTATTCCGTGTGAAGCAAAAACATTTTTAAGATTTTCAATTATCTCATTAGCTGATTTAGTTTTTATTAGAGGTGATTCAAGCCATTTTGAAAAGTAATGTACAACTAAATAGTACGATTTGGAATGCTCTAATATATCTAAGCCAACGTTTAAAAATAGTGTGTTTGGAATTTCATGCGAAATAATTGGCTCCTTTTTTTGAGGATATTTAATCTGCTGACAAACAACACAACTATTTACAAAATTTTCTATTTGGGTATTCATAGTTTTCCAAAATAAAAGAGGCTTAGCTCTGAGCTTTGTTTTACTCATACCTAGATGACCTTCGTGTAAAATATTTAAATATTCGCGTTGTAAAGATTTGGGTACTATGATTTTATTTGCATAAAAAATTATATCATCTTTATAGCGATAGTAAAACTTTAAGTCATCTTCAAACATTGGTTATATGATTTGGCCAACCATGCATAATATGCATTTCAGGGTCATTATGAGTTTCGAGTTGCAATTGAGATTTTCTGTCTTCACTTATATTAAGGGTATGGATGACCTCATCGAAGTCGTCCTCATTTTTATCCATTGAATTTTTTAAATAGGATCGAGAAAGTAAGTCTGCAATATGCAGACATTTGCCTGAAATGTATATGATGTTAAGCTTGTACTTCATTAATTTTAATTTCATTCTTTGAAGCCTCGTAGAGTACACTTTGTTTAACTCCTTGTTACAAATAGTAACCAAAGGTTTATGATCTGTTTGAACTGTCACAGTTCTGCCATATATGTAGTTGTGAAACTATGTGCAAGCAAATGTAATCGCTAGGAGCTCTTTTTCAATTTGAGCGTATCCTATTTCTGTAACTTACTGGAACTTACTGGAACATCTGCTTGCAAAAGGCAAGCACCCAGGCCACTTTTAGAATTATCACATTGTAAAATTATATCTTTGTCCTCTTTAAATTTATGACTGGTGATTTAGTTATGATTTCTTTAATTTTATTAAATGTATTGTTATGAGACTCTAACCAAATAAATTCATTGTTTTTCTTAAGTAAATTCCGTAAATTTTCTGAGAGTGCCGATAAGTTTTGAATATAACTCCGAAGATAATTTTTTAGCCCCAGTATCCTTTGTAACTCCTTTGTGTTGGACGGTGGACTCATTTCCACAGACTACTCGACTACTCTATCAGGATCTGGGCTCATTCCAGTCTTTGTGAATATGTGCCCTATATATTTAACCGAAGTAAGATAATGCTGAAATTTGTCAGCATTAAACTTAATTCCAATCTGACGAGCTTTTTCAAAAGCTTTTTCTAAACTGGAGTCGTGCTCTACAGAATCTTTTCCAAACACAATCAAATCATCGAAGTATACACATGTTCCGGTAAGTTGGCCAAAATATTGATAAGCATAACGTTGAAAAATTTCAGGTGCAACACTTAATCCGAACGGTGACCTACAAAATTTGTAGCAACCATGAGGACTACTGAAAGAACAAATATCACTGGAAGGCTCACTTAACTCAATCTGCCAGAAACTACTTTTAGTAGTTTTGTCTTTAATGTCTTCCAGCCTTGGTATTAAGAAATGTTCTGGCTTCAACGCTTGATTGAGATCTTTTGGGTCAAGACACAACCTTATCTGATTGTTACGTTTCTCGACTATTATTAAATTACTTACCCAACTTTTTGGAGTCTCTACTTTTTTATAATTAATTCATTTTCTAGTTTTGTTAATATCTTTTTAACAGGCTCTTGTAATGCCAGTGGAATTCTTCTAGGGGGTTTAATTGTTGACACAATTCTAGAATCTACCTATACCCGTGAAAATATCTATGTTTTTTGAAATGATTGCCTTCTTATTAGTTAGTCTTATTATTATTATTAGTATTATTAGTTTGTACTAAGTTCACTCTTTTTATTAAACCCATATCGACGCAACTTTTAACACCTAAGAGAGGTGTTGTATTTTCTTTTACAATATAAAAGTCTACACTAAATTTCTAGTTTTTAATCTCACAGTTAAGTCTAATGGTTCCTAGTGGAAATCTAGTCGTGTTTTATCCAACTGGAACAAACGGCATTTTTTTATAGCTTCGTATAAGCTTATGTTGCCTACACTCATCAACTTCTCTTGGCAGCGTTTGGATTTAATGCCAAAAATACGATCGCGAATAGCTTTTTCGATTTCAAAAAAGGTTTCTCTCCTCCATACATTTTCCAAAAGTATTTTAGATCCTCCCTCCGCAGGCAGGCAGAATCTGAAAACTAGTTAATTTTAATCCACAAAGAACGAAAAAAAATTTTAAATTTGTAAAAACTGAGTGGACGACTCCAAATACAGTGTTTCTTTTTAAAGATTTTTCAGTATTTTCTATATTTAATTTTGAATCAATTTTAAATGGACAAAATAAAAAACCGATTCCAATGTAAAATTGTGCGCTAAATTAAACAGTGTACTTATCATTGCAATCGAGTTAAACTTTAAGCTAAAAACAGCTTGCAAATTACAAATTTTGTATTTTTTTTATAATTTCGAATTCAATCTTTCAGCTAATGCCCGTATACTTAATTTTTTTTGGGCAATTTTAAAATCTGAAAACAAGTTGCGCGTGGGCAGGACAGACATAGTTTGTAAGAAAAGGGTAAACTTTTTTATATCAGGTGTTTTTAAGAGCAGCTGCATTAAATAAATTAATATTAACTACACACATCACTTCCAATTCAGCATACATTTATATTAAATAGTTTTGTTTACTCTAAAAATGTCAAATTAATTATTAACAGCACAGTAAAAATTTGATCGAAACTTAACGAAGAACGAATTGAAAGAAACGGCAAAAAAATGCAAAGAAAATACAGTCCGTCCTACAAATGTTACTCCAATTCGTACCATATGCGTACTCACTCACACCAATTGAATCCATGCATTCGTTCTATTTGAACTGTTCTAGTTATAATTTTCAATGCTCAATTTAATTAAGTATCATATAGGCTTAACCACGATAAAGTTAACTTTTTCAAAATAAAATGCAATTTTATTGAGTCTTCTTTTATTTTATTTATTAAAAACAAAAAAAGTCAATTAAAAAAAAATTCAGAAATGCATTTTATTTTTTTTCCGGAAAAGATTGTAAAGAAAGTAACTCGAACATTTATTTATTCTGCTTTAGTTTTGAAACAATAGAACTTTTTGTTGCTCAGTAAGATACTTGTTTTTGGTGTTCCTCTACGACTTGCAGCACAATCTGATTCTCGGTTTCACTGTAGTAATTTTTTCATTTTTTTCAATCTTGATATTCAATTTATTGCTCGTTCGGCTGCATCGTTAACAACATTTACATGTTGCATTATTTCTTCGTCGCGAAAGTAATTTTTGCTGCTTACCCAAAAGCTCAGATCGATTTGCAAGAAACTCTCACATATTTTTCATCTTTTTCATCTGTGGGATCTTTTTCACATATTTTCTCTGCAAACAATGACTTTAGGAATATTAATGTGTTTGACGAAAATGAGTGTTTGTGAATCTATCGAAGTTTAATTTGAAAACATCCACCGAGTCCAAAACGATTAATTTTTTGAAATTATTTTTTTTCTCAAATTCGGCGACGATATGCGCTTGTTTATATTGTGCACAATTGTCTTCCTTTTTTAATGCCGCCACCATAAGTCGTTTTGTTGTCACGTTAATAGATCTATCAATCTATCAAAAAATGCAAATCCGATAAGTGTCTCTGAAAAATACCGACAAGTAACGTATTCTGCCAAGTGCCGGAAAAATACTGTTAGAACATTTTTAGCAATATTCTCGTTTATGTAACATATTATGACATATATCACCTAATACAGGGTGTCCCGCAATTGAGTGCAACTATTTACGGAGCTGAAAGGTTTTGTCGAGCTGAGCAAAAAATCGTACGGGAGGGGGTCTATTTTCACATTCTTAGGAGCTACAGGATTAATTAATATTTCACGCCTTTGGTTCACGTTATTGTTTCTAGCAGAAAAACGTACTTACATAAAACTTATTTTGATAGCTCATTTTATAGGCAATGAAATCACTTTCCCAACGGTATATCAACAAACCCCACCAACTTAACCGTTACCGAGCTGTAACGAACCAAACTACCAAATTTCAATTTGAGTGCAAATTTCTCAGAATTTCGGGTAATAAATGAAATTTTTTTTAGATCAATTTTGTAATTTTTCAATTTTCTTTTCAATGACATAAAAAACAAATATACTTATTTGAAAATAATGATAAATAATGACTTTACAATTAGTTATGCAGTAGATAATATCATTGTTTTCTAATAAGTATAATTTTTTTAGTGCTGCCAACTTTTTAATTTTTAAAGATATGTTTTTGTTTTTGGAAGTCATTGAAAAGAAAATTGAATAAATTGCAAAATTGATCTAAAAATAAATTCAGTTATTACGCGAAATTCTGAGAAATTTCCACTCAAAATTGAAATTTGGTAGTTTCAACCGATTGATTTCATCTTCGCACGATCACAGGTAGGTAACGGTTATGTTGGTGGGATTTGTTGATATACCGTTGGAAAGGTGATTTCATTGCCTTTAAAATCAAAGCTATCAAAATAAGTTTTATATAAGTTAGTTTTTCTGCTAGAAAGAATAACGTAAGCCAAAGTCGTGAAATATTAATTAGCCCTGTAGCTCCCAAGAATGTGAAAATAGACCCCCCCCCCTCTCATACAATTTTTTGCTCAGCTCGACATAACCTTTCAGCTCCGAAAATAGTTGCACTCAATTGCGGGACACCCTTTATATGAGGACAACAAAAATATTTAGGTCCTGAAAACTCGCCAGTTCTATATCTGACCAATGAAATATTCAGAGAAAAACATAATCAGTAAGTGCTTTAAACTTATTTTTATATTAAAAATTTGGAAAATTAATGGATTATTAAGTATTAAGGTACGAAAGCGCGTGTGTCATTTGCATCTAGTTGCTGATATGAAAACTGCACCAGATCCTCACGAATATGAGCAGGAAAATAATCTTGAAGGCTTGTATCATTTATTGCACTATTTGGTTTGATTCTTTTAGGATCAGTTTTAATATTAGACTTTTAATATTAACAATAGAAAATTAGATGATTTTTTTTCCTATAGTATTTTATTTTTTTTTCTTTATCAAAGTATAAAATAAAGTTTTTCTAGCAAAAAATTTTCCGTGAAGCGGGTGACTCGCAGCACAGTGGACCACGCCGCCGAGGCAGCTACTCCAAACAAATTTGCCAGCTGTGTGAAAGTCTCCGTGTTGCTGACATACCAAACGTATGTACACTGCTTTTGTTAGTGAAATACGTGTTCTACCACCACCAGATTCGTCAGGAACGCAGTGAGATTGCGAATACTTCACAGAAAATAAGAAATCCAAAAGTTATAACATGCATTCGTTTAATGGCATTTTGTCATTACTTATTAGATGCTGCACCGTCTGATGTCGCAGCCTCATGTGCATTTTGAAGTCCATGTCGCTTATTGCATCCAGTGTGCCTCACTTGGACTTTTTTGAGTTCTGTGGGTTTCTAGGACAGAAATTAAGGTTTCTATGGACACGGGATTCAGCTGGGATTTGGCCAGTTCCTGGGTGCGTCATTTGGACTTTTTTGGATTCTGTGGGTTCCTAGGAGAGGAATGAAGGCTTCTGTGGACAAGGGATTCAGCTGGGATTTGGCCAGTTCCTGGGTGCGTCATTTGGACTTTTTTGATTTCTGTGGGTTCCTAGGAGAGGAATGAAGGTTTATGTGGACAAGGGACTCAATTGGGATTTGGCCAGTTCCTGGGTAAGTCATTTGGACTTTTTGGGGTTCTATAGGTTCCTAGGAAAGGAATGAAGGTTTCTGTGGACAAGGGATTCAACTGGGATTTGGCCAGTTCCTGGGTGCGTCATTTGGACTTTTTTGGGTTCTGTGGGTTCCTAGGACAGAAATTAAGGTTTCTATGGACAAGGGATTCAACTGGAAATCGGGCAGTCATTTGACCTTTTTTTGGGTTCCGTGGGTTCCAAGTTTCCATAGTGCGGCCGTTATTAAATCAGATGATAAGTAACTGTTTTCAATGCAGTGAAGACGACTCGGGATTAGTGATGGAATTTAAAACTACTATAACAAGTCACTTGAAAAGAAAATTCTACTTAGGAGATCCTTACGAACCACTTTCTGTCACCGCTAGGCAAGTTGCGTCGTTTCTAGATCATAACATGAGTCCTAAGCTAACCTAACCAATTTTGAACAAAAATGGGTATGATAAACTCATTTATTAGCAGTTAAGGAACCTTTATTGCTTTAGTAGGTATCATTGCATAACTTGAATGATATCTACATAAATGTTTTTTAACGATTCATACACTTGATATAGACTCCATTACACATACTTCTTTACAATAACATAGAACTTTCCGAATTTATGCCATATACCATACATTAAATTATAACAGACTCTAACCACCACTACAGCCATTAGAATAGACAGTTTTTTAAAGAATAACTATTCTGTGAAGACATTAACTAGTTCTGACTTATGCTCTCAAATACGCACAATTACCAGCCTTTCGTATAAAAATACAAATTGCAAAGTCTATCATCCGTATTATGAGTTTAGAAACATAGGCTCTGAAACGTTATTTAGTTGCTTTCCTTGGCGATGTAACCAAAACGGAACTATGAAAAAATTATCCCACAAACATAGTTAACCTCTGTGACGAACCTATTTCTGGGAAATAGGCCCCCCACAATTTATACGCCGCACATCTATACAATGTATGCACCATCAACGCAACAATGTTTATACCAGCGACACATGGCAACATGCATACAGACGTGATGCGAAGCACGACACTCAGCCACAGACAAGGTGATATACAAATGGTATGACGCAACAAGCAACATGCCCCCAATCAACCCCAGCTACGACAATCATACCGACGGTATGACGCATCAACGAGCCTGACACGAGTTCAGGCAATGCTACTTACAAACACAGCAGCATCATGGTTTGTTTCAGTTATTATTTTATTGTTTAATAATATTACGCAGCACCGTCGCAAGAGGCGACTTACTATATTACGTTTATTTTAGTTAACTATATTATTTCTATAAAGTAAATATTTCGAGAAGATATGCTAACATGTATAATTTACATTTGTATTGAAGATATATTGAAATGAATTATATTTATCATAAGAAGACCTATCATCTAACATGGAATATCTATATTAAGCTCTTGAATATCTTGAATATCATCTGGCAACACTATGTTCGAGTAGTTATTAATTTCAGTGGTCGATTTATACTTATTTTCAATTGTGATACTTCAATGTTTATACATTATTTGCGGTGAAATCTCTTCTTCTATAACATTATTTTCGGCGATTTAATCATCGTAATTGGATTTTCAAGCAGTTATTATAAATTATCACTTGATTTTTTTGACCTCGCTTTGTTCTGTGTGCTGCATTTTTTTTTTTTTTTTTTTTTTTAATGCTGTTTTACTGTTGCTGACTTGCACTTGACGATTTGCTTGTGTGTGCGGCTTGTTGTTGTTGCTGCAATTAGCTGTTGATTCTGTCCACATTGCTTAACCTTGGGCTTGGAAATGGCGCCGCCGAAATACCTCAACTGTTGTGTGTGCTCAAAAAACATCGGTAAGCTCCAAAATAGTATTGGTTGTGGAGTGTGTGGCTGCTGGTTTCACATAGAATGTATGGATGTCACTTTGGAACAGCACGCATTCTTTCTAAAAAATCGGATTTTTACGTTTACCTGCAAGAAGTGCAAGGAAAGTCCGCCTTCTGACAATAGTTTCCAGGCTCTGCAAGCTGAACTGTGTGACCTCAAACTTGGGATTGCAGATATGAAACAACATTTCACTACGCTACTTAGCGATTTTAAAATGGATTGGTCGACAACTATTAATGACATCAAAGCTGATATTAACAGTTGCCACCAGCAGATTGTGCTAGTTGAGTCTACATCAACAAAGAAAATTATGGAGCTGGAACTTGCGAATAATGCACTACAGCGCCAAATAAACCGTGCTGATATATTAATTAGTGGACTTCCTGCTGGGTTGCCTAACATCTATGAACCAGTCCTAGCTGTTTGCAAGTTTTTGAATCTTCCTACTAACGCCTCTGACCTTCAGTATTGTTGCTACATGCGAAGGCAGACAACTGTTCTAGTAAAGTTTAACAATGTTAAACAGCGTGATGATTTAATGAAGCAGTATTTTAAGAAGCGGAACTTAAAACTATGTGACATCTTAGGTGGTGATCTGCAATCTCGGGTCTATGTTAATGACCATTTCACGCCGGCGGCTAGTAAACTAAACTTCACATGTAGGAAGCTCTTGAACGAAAAGAAAATCAAACAATTTAAAATACTTAACAAAGATTTCCCTCTATCGAGAATCACCATGCTTGATGGTAGTATCAAAACATTCAGTCTTAAGGAGATTTGTTCAATTTTTGATGCTGCTCATTTGCCAGTTTTTGTACCAGCTGGAACGTTGGCACAGGATGAATCCAGATTGGTATAATGAATTTTTTGATGCTGCTCACTTGCCTTTTTTGCTGGAATTGTTATAAGCTGGGCACAGGATGAATCCATGCTGGAGTAAGGCTGTCTCGTTACCCATCATTAATCATAAATCATTTTCTTCTTCTATGTCAAGTTACTATCTGAATTTTTTTTACTTTTAATTTAAAAACTTGTATAACTTTATTCTATCATCACCTTTTCTAAAATTTTTTTACTTTGAATTTAAAATCTTGCATTTCGTTTTTATCCCATCTTATACTTTCTTTTCTAGTTATT
The DNA here is from genome assembly GCA_914767935.1 of Coremacera marginata. Classification (NCBI taxonomy): domain Eukaryota; kingdom Metazoa; phylum Arthropoda; class Insecta; order Diptera; family Sciomyzidae; genus Coremacera; species Coremacera marginata. The sequence goes on along the minus strand of OU612045.1, from coordinate 86,227,610 downwards.
TTTTCTGTTTTTTAATTTTGCTCAAATATTTTGTAGTATTATATCCTTTTAGTATTTTTCGACCAATGAATAAGTCGTGATACGTATTTCAATGAAATTTGATTTTTTTGTAATATTATGTCCATTTGAGATATTATTTTTAAGTAATCGTACTTTAAGTTTAGCTTTAATTTATTGTGCCTATAATCGACTCTCTTACTTTTTCTCAATTTATGAACCCTCCTAGCTTTAATTTAGGACCCGTTATTAGTGACAATTCCATTCTTCAATCTAAAGTTTGTGTGAACAAGTCCAACTTCAATGTTGGTCATGTCAACTGTCAAAGCATCAGACCTTCTTTTGCTTCATCAAAGCTAGACGAAATCAAAGGTATTCTTAGTGGCTGCTTTCTGGATGTTGTTGCTTTTACAGAAACCTGGCTTAAGCCCCATATTTCGAATAGTGCTATTGATATCCCTGGTTATTCTGTGTGTAGAAATGATCGCCCCAATGCTAGGGGTGGTGGTGTGTGCCTTTTCATAACCAAAAAAATTAAGTTCAAGGTGGTCACTAGTCCACAGGAATACGGTGTCTGTGAGTCTCTTTTCGTTGAGTTGTGTCTACCCTCTCATAAAATTCTGCTTGGAGTTGTTTATTTACCTCGTGGTGATATTGCCTCTTTTGAAGGATTGTTAGGCGACCTGTTTGTTAGGTATTCGAATGTAATTGTGGTTGGTGACTTTAATCACAATGTCTTTGACATATTAAAATCTGCTAGTCTGCGTTCCATGTGTCTTCGTTGTAATTTGTCTAGTGTGCACAATTCACTACCTACTCATTATGATGTTCATCATAATTCAACGTCACTTATCGACTATTTTTTGATAAGTGATCCTTGTAAAGTTATGCTTTCTGGACAAATGTACTCTGCTGCTATCTCTCACCATGCTTTCATTTATACTTCGTTTGACTTCCCTTGCATTCAAGAAGATGAATTTGTTGAATACCGTAACTTCAATGCGTTGAATCTTGATAATATCAACTCCTTTCTATCTAGTGCTGACTTTAGTGATATGTATTCCTCTAATGATGTTGATGCGCAAATCGTATTTTTAAACTCTATCTTAGCTGAGGCTTTGGATTTGGTTCCAGTTGCACGGTTTAAAGTTAAGAATAAAAACGTGGTTGAATTTGACTCTAGGGAAATTAGATATGCGAAATCATTGCGTGATCTTGCGTTCAAAGCATTTACATTAGATAAATCTGAATTTAATTGGAAAACCTTCTGTAAATATAGGAATCGTCTAAAATATACTTACAGGAAAATAAAAAGAAACATTGGATCGCGAATTTTCCAGAATAACAATTACAAACAAATTTGGAATAATTTACGAAACTATGGCTGCCTAAATAAAAGTGTGTCTCTTGATGATGTGTATGTTGATTCTATTAATCATTACTTTATTAACCACCAAACAATAAACAATCTTTCTCCTATCAATATTAATGAATACACTGATGTTGACGGTTCTTTTTATTTTAGAAATATTAATGAGAATGAGCTTGCAGTAGAGTTTTGTAGAGTCAAATCGAATTCTATTGGGTATGACAATATCCCCTTAAAATTTTTAAAAATGGTACTGCCTTTGATTTTCAATCATGTACTGTACTTTGTTAATAATATCCTTACAACATCCAAATTTCCTTTGTCTTGGAAAGTGGCAAAAGTTGTGCCTATTCCCAAAAGCAATTCCTCTATCACCTTGGATAATTTAAGACCTATAAGTATTCTTCCGGCTCTCTCTAAAGTTATGAAAAACAAATTAAAATACAGATTTTGGAGCACACAAATCGTCTCTCCCTGCTTGATGATAGTCAGTCAGGTTTTCGAAGTGGCTATAGTACTTCTTCACTTTTACTTGGCCTAACTGACTCTATTAGAGAAAATGTAAATTGTAACAAAGTAAGTCTCTTAGTGTCCCTTGACTTTTCTAAGGCATTCGAAAAAATAAATCATTTAATGCTGATTAAAAAACTGAAGTTACAATTTAAATTTTCTAATGCCGCTTGTAAGTTAATTTTTTCTTATTTATCTGAGCGTAAACAATTTGTCTCATTGAATAATAATAACTCGGGGTTACTTAATATTGTGTCTGGTGTGCCACAAGGTTCAGTCCTCGGTCCACTGCTATTTATGTTTTTCACCAATGACTTTGTTAATGTCTTGGACTTAAACCGGTGCAAACCATTTATTTTTGCTGATGATATTCTTCTGTTATTCACTGGTGAAATCCAGTTCTTAGATGCTCTGCAATCCTTAGTCAATTTTAATCTACAGCATGTTGCCTCTTGGGCTTCTGAACACTGCCTTGCCTTAAATGCGATGAAAACTAAGTGTATTCAATTTAACCTTTCTAGGTTTCAAACGGACGTCTTAATAATGATAAAATTCACTTTGTTGATAGTCTTAAATGTCTGGGAGTTATCATTGATCAGAAACTTAACTTCGATAAGCATATTAATGTTATTAGTTCTAGAATTGGATTGACTTTAAGGAAGCTGTATAACGTTGGCTACTTTTTGCCGCTTCATGTCAAGTATAAACTAGGGCATGCCCTTCTAATGTCTAGCATAACCTACTGTTTTGAAGTTTTTTCTGGAACGCTTGCTGGTAATTTGAAAAGAATTGAACTTCTTGTCAACCGAATTCTACGTTATGTGTATGGGGTACGTCGTCGGGACCATATTTCTCCTTATGTCCTTAAATTCTTAAAAGTTTTCTTTAGTACTTTCGTCAAAGTTAGAATTTTGTTTTTCTTCTATAAACTTGTAGTTGCTAATGGTCCACGCTATCTGATAAAAAAGTGTTCCTTTAGCCGCTCATCTAGGAACACTCAATTAATTATTCCTCGAATATTGTCGTCTTTATTCGAACGGTCCTATGTGGTTCGTACCGTTCGTTGTTGGAATAGGTTACCTATTTATTTAAGAACCTTTTCTCTAACGCCTAACACATTTAGAAGCAAGTTAATTGAACACCTTCTAGCTTAAGTTATAAACCGATAAATTCTTACTTAAACTCAGTTTATCTTTTATTCATTAATTACCTTATAACCTTAGTTTAATTCTTTTTTTTTAAACTTATAACTGAAGGGATTGTCTCACTGCAAATGGGTATAGGATTGTTACTTTTATTGTTTTTGGTTTGTTAATTGATTTAGGCACTTACCTATATTTTTATTTTGTATTCTTTTATTTTGTATTCTTTTAGTTTGTATTCTTTCGAGCATTTTTAGTTTGTATTCTTTCGAACATTTATAGACTCTTGTAATATATCTATTGGCCTAGAAGGCTTTTTATTACAACTGATGGATTAAATAAATAAATAAATAAATATCTTATTTTATATATTTACTTTGCTATGTTAATATCATGAAGTACGAAATACTTACTATTAGTACTTATTACTTACTACTAGCTACTTACTACTTACTACCTACTAAGAATAAGGTATTATTAAGCACCGCTGGCAGAAGCCAACGCTTTATGATAAGTTTATTTTTTAATAAACGAGTCTTGTACGAACCTTCAAACCAACCAGACGTTTTACTGGCAGCGCTAGGACAAGGTAACATTTGATAGACAACATTAATTAGTCTTGCTGCAGCCAGCAGACTATTGAGACGTAGGTAGCTCCCTTTCCTCTTCCCCCCTTGAGTTGTGCTGCTGTCCCTAGGACCCGCTCGGTTCGTTCAGCACCACACTCACCCCTGCTCTCAACGAGCTCCGCTCACCTTAAGAGCGATCCCACTCTTTGAGTGCGCTGCTGTCCCTAGGACCCGCTCGGTTCGTTCAGCATCGCTCTCACGAGTGCTCTCAACGAGTGCGAATTCTAGAGCATTGCCTGAGGATTGAGTCGTGTTACTGCCCGTTGGACCCGCTCGGTTCGTTCAGTGCCACACTCGCTCCACTTTCAATGAGTGATACTCTGAGGTGCCTTACTGACCCTAGGACCCGCTCGGTTCGTTCAGTATTGCTCTCTCAAGTGCTCGCATTGAGTGGCAAATCCCACCCGAGTATTTCCTAAGGATTGAGTTGTGTTACTGCCCGTTGGACCCGCTCGGTTCGTTCAGTGCCACACTCTCTCCACTTTCAACGAGTGATACTCTGAGTCACCCTACTGACCCGAGGACCCGCTCGGTTCGTTCAGTATCGTGCTCTCAGGTACTCTCATTGAGTGGAAAGTCCTACCAACTCATTATCGCTCTCACCTCAATCCACGACAAGTCCCACTCAACGAGACACCCTCTCACCTCGACCGACGAGGACAGACGACAAACGGAGCGCTAGACAAGTGTTGAAGGTCAACGCGGTCGTGAAGAAAACAGCCAAGGGAAGATCATCCGATCTTTCGATACTGTACGAGAAGAAAAATACAGTCCCGCCAAGGACCAGCCAACCACTCGCCAGAATCGCCGTCCGAACGAGGACGCACTGAGCCAACTACACATACACGCATAAATCATCATACGCACACGAAAACCTTACCAAGAAGGTCAAGCGGTCTAAAAATCCTCCCAAGACCGTCTTGTAAGGACCCTGGACAGCCGCTGAGGATACCTCAGCTGAAAAAGAGCTGTAACGACCAGGAGGTTCGTTACAAGTGGCGCCCGAGCAGGGACCCTGCGGGACAATATCGCAGTGTCCCATCCACACTAAGCAATGAAAAAAAAACACATACAAGCATTGCAGAAAAATGACAGACATCGAAAATAAATACATACAACGATAATCCACGCTAAACAACGAGAAAAGAAATATCATACAATCGACGCTAAAAATTCTACGCATCAATATAAACCACATAAAAGCAACGAACATTTTACACATACAGAAAAGATCAAGCAACGAAAGAATATATATTCGACGAAAATATATATATTCAAAGAAAGTTCCAGAAATCGAAGAAAAGTCAAAATTCAGAAGTCATCGAATATTTTTGGCTACCACAAACATTGCCAAATCCAACAAGCAGCGCTTCAAGGTGAAACAAGAAATCACCAACCAGAAAAAAAAACAACAGCTACCAAAACGCAACAATAGAAAAAAAAAACAAACATCAACCGGGGAAAAGCCCCACACACAACGAGCCGACCTCAGGCGCAACCATCATGCAACGCATTAGAGCCAAAGAAAAAGCCGTGCAGATCGGTGCAAGCAACCCAACATCAACGGCTCCCAAACGTTCGAAGAATTGGCCGTACGATATGGCAGCAGAATACAACCCAACTCCTTGGTGGACAGACACACCACCAAGCCCTAGGTCTCGGCGGTCAAAGCGCTCATCGCCATGTGCTTCAACACAATCTGCGCTAGGTGGGACAATAATACCCAATCAGATGCGGCCAAAGGTAGTCGCCACAACAACGCCGATGAACCTCTATTGAACGGTGCAAGCGACACCCAGGGTTACGGTCACTCGAGTACCAACAGTGTCACGTAAACCTACCAGCACATTGGATGCACCAACAAATATACTACAACAGATCACTAGAGTCACACAGTTGAGAGCAAAAAGGCACGGTATGGTGATGCACGGGAAGAAACAGATGAATGAGAAACGCTGCGCACAACGGGGTCACCAATCCAATCGATGTAACAACCCACGCATTTTCTTCTGCTGGCTTTGTGGAAACCGAAACCGCCGTACGATAAACTGTTGCCACCGGTCTCAGAAAGCAGGAATCCACAACCCAGACTAACGACGTTCTGCCTACCCGACGACTCCACTGGGCATGGATGGCAGCCGCATCGTGGCCACCGTCGTCGTGGATGACGATTTATTGGACGCCACCATCGACACTGGTGCTACACGCAGCTTTGCCTGCGACCTATTTGTCAATGAGTTTGGAATGTCCCACAACCTGCGACCAACCAACAAACCGATTCGCTTGGCAGACGGCACGTCGAGGGTAATCACCGAAGAATTGCAGACATCGATTCGGCTCGGCAGCACTACATGTGAGGTTACGTTACTGATACTACCTGACACACTTGATCACCTGATCTTAGGGATCGACTTCCTACAAAAAATCGGCGCCACCCTCAGCTTGGGTGGACACACCATCACCCTCGAGAAGCCCAATGGTATACCCACCACCGGATCCACACCTAACGACCTCACGGCACACAATGAGATACCACCACGCCTGAAGAAAGGTACCACAAGCACCAGATAAATTAGCCAGCAGAAAAGCAAATGTATCACCTCGCCACGCGGTGCTGCCAGAGCTACGAACGGCACAGTCAGAACAACAACATGCGAACGTCGATTCAGTCACACCGGTTAGATACAATCAACCACAAACCTTAGAAACAACAACGCCAATGACGGGCGAAGTAGCATCTCACCACACCACACCAACAACACGGAATTCATGCCAACAAGCAACCCACGCAAGGCAACCAAATCGCGCTCAACAAGATAAGATCGATGCTTTTCTGAATCAGGAGTTGCCGAAGTTTGATGGGTTGACGGGAGTATCAAATATCACCACGCATAAAATCGATATGCGTGATGATCAACCAATAAAACAACGATACTTCCCAAAAAACCCGGCAATGCAGAAGATTATCAACGACGAAGTGGACGAATTATTAAGACAAGGATGCATTGAGCCATCATACAGCCCGCACAGTGCGCCCATCGTGCTGGTCAAGAAGAAGACCGGAGCCTGGCGACTGTGCGTCGACTATCGCCAGCTCAACGCCAAGTCAGTCCCAGACGCATATCCGCTACCTAGGATTCAGCATATCCTTGACCGGCTGCGGAATGCCAGATTTATAAGCAGTCTGGACCTGAAGAACGGCTACTGGCACATAGCGGTAGAGAAGAGTAGTCGACCTTATACTGCCTTCACGGTGCCTGGCAGAGGCCTCTTCCAGTGGAAGGTCATGCCATTCGGCCTCCACTCAGCTCCGGCCACTTTTCAGCGGGCCCTGGATCAGGTCATCGGACCAGAAATGGAGCCACACGCCTTCGCATACCTTGACGACATCATTGTCACAGGGGCGACGCTCGAGAAACACATGTCAAACCTACGAGAAGTGTTTCGGAGACTCAGGGCGGCCAACCTCCGGATCAATAAGGAGAAGTGCGATTTCTTCAAGAACGAGCTGAAATATCTGGGACACGTGGTGAGCGATCAAGGAATCCACACCGACCCCGATAAAATTTCAGCCATACAGAGCCTGCCAGCCCCCACCAATCTACGCGAAGTGAGACGCTGCCTGGGTATAGCGTCGTGGTACCGGAGATTCGTGCCCGACTTTGCAAAAATCGTCGCACCCTTGACAGCTCTACTCAAAATGGGCAAGCATTGGCGATGGGCCGACGAACAGCAACAAGCCTTTAACCTTTTGAAAACTCGACTCACCGAGGCGCCCATACTCACCTGCCCAGACTTCACCAGGAAGTTTACCCTGCAGACCGATGCTAGCGACTACGGAGTTGGGGCAGTACTCACCCAGGACATCGATGGACAGGAACGCGTCATCGCATACGCTAGCAGGCATTTAAACACGGCAGAGAAGAACTACTCGCCGACCGAGAAGGAGTGTCTGGCCATCATTTGGGGTATATGAAAGATGAGACCCTACCTGGAGGGATACCGATTCACGGTCATCACGGATCATCTCTCGCTGAAATGGCTAAACTACATTGAGAGTCCGTCCGGCCGGATCGCGAGGTGGGCCCTTGAATTGCAATTTGACTTCGATGTCCAGTATCGGAAGGGAAAGTTAAATGTAATCGCCGATGCTCTCTCACGCCAACCACAAGAAGGATGCATGCAAATAACAATCAGAGAAGAACATACACCCCCTTGTACCTGGTTCCAAAAGAAGAAACTTGAAGTAGCAGAGAACCCTGACAAATATTCGGATTTCTTGATCAACGGCGCCAAACTTTATCGTCACATTCCTCGGCAGGTGAGCGATGAGGATAGTGCACCCTGGAAATTGTGTGTGCTCAAACCTCAAAGCCAACAGGAGTTGTACGAATGTCACAATACCCCCACAGCCGGGCACCTAGGCATACGAAAGACCATCAACCGGGTAGCCAACCGGTACTACTGGCCTGGCATGTTCAGAGAGGTGAGTCAGTACGTCCGCGGATGTGAAAGTTGCCAAAAATTTAAGCCCAGCCAACAAATCGCTGCGGGGAAGATGCTAACACAACTACCCGAGGGCCCCTGGAGCATCGTGTGCGCTGACTTTGTCGGACCCCTCCCTAGGTCCAAACATGGGAACACCATGCTGCTGGTACTATTAGATAAATTTTCCAAGTGGACCGAATTAGTACCGATGCGCAAGGCGACGACAGAAACTCTCACACAAGCCTTCCGCGAGCGCATCATAAGCCGGTTCGGAGTGCCAAAAATCTTCGTGTCTGACAACGGGACCCAGTTCACGAGCAAGAAGTTCAAGGAGTTTCTACTGGACCTTGGAGTGAAACATCAGCTTACGACCCCATACACGCCGCAAGAAAATCCCACTGAGAGGGTAAACAGGACGGTCAAGACGATGATCGCGCAATTCACACATCAAGAACAGCGAAACTGGGACGACCTTCTGCCGGAATTTACCCTCGCTTTGAATTCGGCGATCCAGGAGTCGACTGGGTATAGTCCAGCCTTCATCACACAGGGTCGCGAGGCCCGGCTGCCGAATGCCGTACTCGACCAAGACACAACAGGCACGGGCTGTGAACCCCAAACGCCTACGGAAAAAGCAAAGCGGCTACAAGAGATCTTCAAAATAGTACGACAGAATCTCGAACGTGCGTCGCAGGACCAGGCGCGACATTATAATCTCCGACGAAGGGCTTGGAAACCAAAGATCGGCGACATGATCTTAGTGAGACAACACCACCTATCTAAGGCTGCCGATAACTTCGCAGCGAAGTTGGCCCAAAAATACGAGGGGCCATACAAAGTCATCAGCTTCACCTCGCCTGTTATCCTTGAGGTTAAGAAACTCGGAGACTCTCGTCGTAGAACAGTCCATATCCGTGACGTCAAGGAGTTTCATGCCATCAACGAAGACAACAATGCAACAACCTAATTTACCAGTTCTCGTGCGCGGCACCACCCGCGTTAAAAACTGGGACGTGCGCGGCACAACCCACGTTAAAAACTGGGATGTGCGCGGCACCGCCCGCGTTAAAAACTGGGATCCGCGGCACCAACCGCGTCACCAACTAGAACCCGCGGCACCATCCGCGTCACCAACTGGCACTAGCAGCCGCATCTGCCAATTTAAACTGCAAGTCAAGCAGCCGTACCTGATAATTTAAACTGCAAATCAAGCAGCCGTATCTGCCAATTTAAACTGCAAGTCAAGCAGCCGCACCTGCCAATCTAAACTGCAAGTCAAGCAGCCGCACGTGCCAATCTAAACTGCAAGTCAGCAGCCACGCCTGCCACTCTAAACTACAGCAGCCGCATCCAGCGGCGAATACTACATCGCAACAACACACCAAACAACTACAAGCTCTCAGACACCACAAGGGACCATACGTCACAACACATTTCGGCTATACCCGTCGTTATAAGTGGCCAAAGTAACCATCAGCCGTTACAAGTATGTTACAAGAGGTAAGAGGTAGTTTTGTTTCCAATACAAGAAGCAGTCTATACAAACAACTGCCCACCGATCGATACCAGAGACGACCATTTCTCGTGCGCGGCACCACCCGCGTCAACAAAGGGGATCCGCAGCACCAACTGCGTCAACAAAGGGGACCCGCAGCACCAACTGCGTCAACAAAGGGGATCCGCAGCACCAACTGCGTCAACAAAGGGGATCCGCAGCACCAACTGCGTCAACAAAGGGAACCCGCAGCACCAACTGCGTCAACAAAAGGGATCCGCAGCAGTACCTGCGTCAACAACTACAGCAACCATGACAGGGCTATGAGTAGCGCAGCAGCAACTACGCCAAAAATCTCATGAGCATATTTTTTTTTTACAAGCTACAAAGACGTCAAACACACCGCAAATGAACAGCGAATACGTCAAGCAACCACAAGACAAGAGCAACATACTACGCAGCAGTACCTGCGTCAACAACTACAATGTCCACTACTTCGTCATGAGCAGCGCAACAGTAGCTGCGCCAAAAGCTCACAACCACTTTGACAATCCACAAAGACGTCACAACAAGCTCTACACAACATCAACATGTTCCGCAGCTAGACGGCAACAACCACCACTACATGAGTAGCATTTACAACCGCAAGCACCAGCGAGTATCCTCGTCTCAGGAGCGCCAAAGCTCCAGCAACGCTCACGACAAACAGAAACTTCAAGCTCGCTCAAGTAATCACATCAGGCAAACTTACTAGAGATGTCACACAAGTATCACAGCATGACGAATGCAACCAAGTGCAGAGATAGCAACGCCGAAGTCCACAAGCAACAGGAGCTTTGAAAGACAAAAATTCAAATGCAACGATCACTACAGTTTGTGCTATCAAGTGAATCGTATCGTTGAAAATCCAAGTGAGTGTCTAAAATCGAATACAGCAAAAATAAATAAGTTGAGACAGAAAAGTGAAGGCAAACAAAGTGAAGCAACAAGATAGTTCCAAATTATAGACATTCGTTGCAAGTTTGCAAGTGGAACTTTATTGACCACTTTATAAGACAAGAATTACCACAGGAGTGAATAGTGTCAACATAACCCCACTAGTGAGAATCTCGCCAGCAATAGCAGCAAGTGCGCAGGTGACACACCAAATCGTCACAAGCGGGCGAAATCTACATACACATACACAAATTCAAATTTCAACTTTAACCGACATCCTCGCCTAATTGTTTTTATAAAAACAACCAGCGAAGTACAGCGAGGTTGCTCATCCGAGCAAAAATGGACAAATTCGAGCTTTCTAAAGAAACGTTTGGTAATCGGGTCAAAGAGATGTTTGCCAATCAGAATCAAAGCATCTTATTGACAGAACCATTGCCACAACCACCATCAGTCAAAAGGCAAATCAGCAGCAGGCGACAAAGGCACGCCACTCCAACAGCGTACAACCACGTCACACAAGAGGAGCTATAATTCCTGCAGTCCACCAGCAAAAGACAGCGCGATGACACACGCCACAACCACCGCAGCAGCGATCGCCATCTCAGCCGTAAATTTGTCAAGCGACGACGATGATGACATGCATGGAAACAATCTATTTGTATATCCACCAGGGCCCGGCGGTATTACCATCACTATTCAGGACTACCGTTGCTTGGCCACAGGACAGTTTTTGAATGATAAATTTATCGAATTTTACATTCATTGGCTTAGACGAATTTTAGAGTTGCGAGGCCGTGCCGACGATTTCTACATTTTCAACTCATTTTTCTACGAGCGGCTCATCCAGACAAAGGCAATACCTGGCGATACACCATACACTCGGACAGCGTCGCCACGCAGGCGTGAAAAATTGGACTCGCAAGCATGACATACTGGGCAAGAAATTTATACTTGTGCCCATCAACGAGAAGAAGCATTGGTTCCTCGCCATCATCTGCTTTCCGGCACTCAATGGTCCAAGGTTTTATGATGCACCATTACCCACCACAGCGAGCAACAAAAACCCGATCATGCAGCCGATGATTTTGCTCATGGATTCACTGGCCACTACAGATCGGTCCAACGTTTGCAACCCACTCAGGAGCTACCTCACGCTGGAGTATCAAACTAAGCGAGCAGATCAACCACTCAAGAACTTCTCAACGAATTACCTACCCGGCCACCGCGTGAGAGTACCACAACAGCATAATCTGACGGACTGTGGGCTATATATGCTACAGTTCATAGAAAACTTTGTGTGCGAGCCCATCATCGACTACCAGCCGCCCATTACATATGACTCATGGTTTTCGGAAGCAGTCATTGGAAACAAACGCAGACAGATCAGTGCGATTGTTCAAGAGCTAGCAGGGAGAACACTGCCTAGCATTTCATTACCAGCGCTTCTACAAGAACGCGCCGACAACAAGACAAGTGGACAACAGGCGGTATCAGACTCGCCGTCTATGCAACAGCATACGACAAACGCACGAGATGCACACCAGGAGGCATCCACTATGGCCTCAGCCTCACCACGAGCAGCAGCACCTCTCTCTCAGCAGGCGCAAACTACCACATACGCCTCAACCGAGCACAAGGGTGACAACAACGTCAGCAGCAGCAGTGACAGCAATGGCTGTGTTATGCATAAACATCAAACAAGAAATGATGACGAATTCGACGATAGTGACACCTCAGGAGAGTGTTTAGGCTGGCTAATAGAGCCAGAGGAGCCAGTACAGACACCAGATATGGAGGTGACCACCCCGGCAACCGTAACAGCCGACGATAATACAACACCGGAGGACCTAATCAGCGACCTAACCAGCTCACGCAGCGCATCGCAGAAGCGGAAGCACGACATCAGAAGAGACAACAAATTGCTTTCAAAGTCGACATCGAAGGCATATGCTACGCGGTGAGAATAGCACGCAGCGGAAACGTGAAGGTTTCTTTTTCCCGGCCGACGTAAAGGGGGAGTGTGACGAACCTATTTCTGGGAAATAGGCCCCCCACAATTTATACGCCGCACATCTATACAATGTATGCACCATCAACGCAACAATGTTTATACCAGCGACACATGGCAACATGCATACAGACGTGATGCGAAGCACGACACTCAGCCACAGACAAGGTGATATACAAATGGTATGACGCAACAAGCAACATGCCGATGTCAACATTCACACACCAACGTCTAGCGAGCAGCAGCTATAGCAACGCCTGCTAATCAACCACAGCTACGACAACCATACCGACGGTATGACGCATCAACGAGCCTGACACGAGTTCATGCAATGCTACTTACAAACACAGCAGCATCATGGTTTGTTTCAGTTATTATTTTATTGTTTAATAATATTACGCAGCACCGTCGCAAGAGGCGACTTACTATATTACGTTTATTTTAGTTAACTATATTATTATTTTTATAAAGTAAATATTTCGAGAAGATATGCTAGCATGTATAATTTACATTTGTATTGAAGATATATTGAAATGAATTATATTTATCATAAGAAGACCTAGCATCTAACATGGAATATCTATATTAAGCTCTTGAATATCTTATTTTATATATTTACTTTGCTATGTTAATATCATGAAGTACGAAATACTTACTATTAGTACTTATTACTTACTACTAGCTACTTACTACTTACTACCTACTAAGAATAAGGTATTATTAAGCACCGCTGGCAGAAGCCAACGCTTTATGATAAGTTTATTTTTCAATAAACGAGAGTCTTCTACGAACCTTCAAACCAACCAGACGTTTTACTGGCAGCGCTAGGACAAGGTAACATTTGATAGACAACATTAATTAGTCTTGCTGCAGCCAGCAGACTATTGAGACGTAGTTAGCTCCCTTTCCTCTTCCCCCCTTGAGTTGTGCTGCTGTCCCTAGGACCCGCTCGGTTCGTTCAGCATCGCTCTCACGAGTGCTCTCAACGAGTGCGAATTCTAGAGCATTGCCTGAGGATTGAGTCGTGTTACTGCCCGTTGGACCCGCTCGGTTCGTTCAGTGCCACACTCGCTCCACTTTCAATGAGTGATACTCTGAGGTGCCTTACTGACCCTAGGATCCGCTCGGTTCGTTCAGTATTGCTCTCTCAAGTGCTCGCATTGAGTGGCAAATCCCACCCGAGTATTTCCTAAGGATTGAGTTGTGTTACTGCCCGTTGGACCCGCTCGGTTCGTTCAGTGTCACACTCTCTCCGCTTTCAACGAGTGATACTCTGAGTCACCCTACTGACCCTAGGACCCGCTCGGTTCGTTCAGTATTGTGCTCTCAGGTACTCTCATTGAGTGGAAAGTCCTACCAACTCATTTTCGCTCTCACCTCAATCCACGACAAGTCCCACTCAACGAAACACCCTCTCACCTTGACCGACGAGAACAGACGACAAACGAAGCGCAAGACAAGTGTTGAAGGTCAACGCGGTCGTGAAGAAAACGGCCAAGGGAAGATCATCCGATCTTTCGATACTGTACGAGAAGAAAAGTACAGTCCCGCATACAAGACAAGCAGCGAACTTCCACGGCTTGTCACCAGCACCAAGGTCACCTTTCACCAACGACAAGAGTGAAGACCTAGTAGTGAGGAGCCCCAGCTGGAATCGCCAGCCAACCACTCGCCAGAATCGCCGTCCGAACGAGGACGCACTGAGCCAACTACACATAGACGCATAAATCATCATACGCACACGAAAACCTTACCAAGAAGGTCAAGCGGTCTAAAAATCCTCCCAAGACCGTCTTGTAAGGACCCTGGACAGCCGCTGAGGATACCTCAGCTGAAAAAGAGCTGTAACGATCAGGAGGTTCGTTACACCTCTTGCCAAATTTTCGGCAATCCAGTTAAACCCCATGTCCACAGAAACCTTCATTCCTCTCCTAGGAAACCACAGAACCCAAAAAAGTCCAAATGACGCACCCAGGAACTGGCAAAATCCCAGTTGAATCCCTTGTCCACAGAAACCTGCATTCCTGTCCTAGGAACCCACAAAACCCTAAAAAGTCCAAATGACGCACCCAGGAACTGGCCAAATCCCAGTTGAGTCCCTTGTGCACACAAACCTTCATTCCTGTCCTAGGAACCCACAAAACCCTAAAAAGTTCAAATGACGCACCCAGGAACTGGCTAAATCCCAGTTAAATCCCTTGTCCACAGGAGCCTTCGTTCTGTCCTAGGAACCCACAGAACCCTGTAAAGTTCAAGTGACGCACCCAGAAACTGGTTTTGACTGTACTTAGAATCCACAGAAGCCGTAAAAATTATAGAGATGCAGCTAGAAGTCTTTTTAATAACATATTCATTTTTTGTTCTCAGAAACACAAAAGAACTTTTGAAAGTTCGGCTCATGCCTAAAACACGTAAATACTATTCACGTGAATGCAAAAATCACGTGAATACGAACTACACGTGTAGTTCAGGTTCGTGTTTTCACGTAATTTTTTTAAAAGACACGTGATCACGTGTATCAATTGTTCACTTGAAACTGGAAGCTCTAGTAAGAAGCCTATACAAAAATATTTTGTTAAGGATGGATTTATCATAGTGAGTTGAAGAAGACTGAATTTGAAATTATGAAAAAAAAATTTTTTTTTTTGTGATTTGCGTGCGTTATCTTGTGTACTATTAATTTGATTAGAAATCGAAGCACACAGTTAGATTTAGCGTACAATTTTACATTTTCTTCTTTTCTTTTTTTTCTTTTTATATTTTTATATTTATATAGAAAATAGTAAAAAATATATTGAAAAAACACTGTATTTGGTCACCCACTCAGTTTTTGTAAATTCAAACATTTTTTTGCCCTTTGTGGCTTAAAATGAGCCAGTTTTTAGACTCTGCCTGCGAAAGAAGGTTCTAAAATACTTTAGCATTTCAGCCGGTTTATGATGCCAAGATGAAGCCAAGATGCTAGTTGTTTGATTTCGGTAAGAGAATTATCAAAACTTTCATCTTCCCTTTGCGTTCTTCTATAAAATTTATAGCTTTTATAAACTTCATCTTTTTTAGGATTACAATACGTTTCAAGTTCGTTAAGAATGTCTTCTACTGTAGCCTTTAAATTTTTGTTGATGGGTAAGGTATTATGTACTTCAACCGCTTCCTCGCCGATTATGATTGTCCTTGTTATGCTTTCAGACGCTAACATGAATATTCCAAACCGTTGTCTGAATTTTGTTTAAATTTTCTGAAATATTTCCATCCATAACTAACTGAGCAGGTGGTTTAAACTCAATTTTAGTTCGTTTTTGTTGAACGACAATTTGTTCAACACAGCTTTCGTGATGGTGATTATGAATTGTTACCATCATTAGATCATTTTTGTCATCTAGTTTATGTTGCGCCAAAAGTTGTGAAGTTTGGGTACAGTGTTAAACATTTGAACTGCTTTCGAGTTGGTTGGAGTTTTGATTTTAACTGTATCTTGGTAGTAGTTCTTGGTGTGTAGCCTGTTGATGACAGGATCGTATAACTTAAACCGAATATTGTTTTGGGCGTAAGTTCACTCATTGTTCTCCGTTGCATTATATTTATTGCAAACATTTTTTTTTCTTTGAAAATATACCTGAAAAGCAAACCATTTTTTCGAGATTCCTTATGTTAAGGGTTCACATCAAAGAGTATATTTCTCAGCTTCAATAGTTTCTTACTGATTGCTTACTTTCGCTAAACAACAGTCTTACTATTTAACAGGCATTTAAAGAAAAAGTCAGCAGCTTTGATTTGTTCATGTTTCTTAACAGGAGAATTTCTCAGTTTTATCGTAACAACGATATACCTCTTTTAAATTTCTGTCAAATAAGGGTAGAGGAACTTAAGGTTAGGACGAAACTTACTGAAATTTATTGCTTCTTATTTAAAGCAGATTAGTTTCAGTACTTTTTAAATGCAAATCAACTGTTTAGTTAACCACAGCCCTATATTGATCCGCAATATAATCCAGATCTCACAAATTTTATCAGGTCTCTGAAGCTTTCAAATTTTATTTAGATGATTTGAAACTTTCTGATGGACGTCTTACTCCTAGTTAATGTATTAAGCAATACTTTTATTACTTCCAATATGTTGTTACCAGCGAATCATCATCTCTTTATCAGGATTGGATATCCCACGATGTTCAAGTCTGTCGCTCGCTACCTTGCCTTTCGAATTATATTTTCTTGATATTTGAAATAATTTGAAGAAATTTATTCATAAATTTCTATATAAATCCTTATATCAAATTCTTTAAATGCTACATTTTTTTGTAATTACAAATATGCTCTAATTTAAAATTTAATCGCCTTTCTGACATGTTTACTTCTTTCACGTATTAGAGGATTTATTTATTTTTATTAATTTCATTTTCATCATAATGAATAGGAAAATAACATTGTTATAGACCTGTTCGACAATTCAATACTGGTTCTTTCATCTATAATACGTGAAACGCACTTGTATATTTTTTTTTTTTTCAAAATGAAACGACTTAGATACGACATTTCTTACTTCAGAATTACTTTAGAATTTACGAGGAAGTCGTATATTATCTTAGATTTTTAATATTACTATTACCGATATATACATACTTTTCTTTACTCTGATATTCATTTAGTGTCAGGCAATATTTATTCGTTTTTCTTTTCTTTCTTTTTATTTAAGTTTTCCGGAACTTAATTCATGAATTACTGCGATGACTAAGTAAATTGTCGTACTTTAATGTAACTTTGAAAATTCGGTTTTTTTTAGTTTTTCATTTAAATTTCCCTTCCAATTGACTTTGACTTCATTGATTTATTTGCTTTTCAAACTTTTTCCGAACGTATATTTGTTTCGACTTTAATTAATTATTATAATTTGTTTAACACTTTTGTTCTCTCCTATATTTCCTTTTCGTCTGAATGAACTATTTCATTTACTTTATTTCTAATTTATTATTAATCTTTTTATTAAAAAAAAAACCCAGGTGCGTCGTTGGACACATGAGAGAAGCGAAGCTTTTTCGCAGTTTCATATATTTGATAGCTTAATTATATTTTCTTTTTAATAAATAAACTTTTGAATTTAAAAATTTTAAATAACATAACATAAATTACATGTAATTACATTAATTACAGAAAACATATTTATATATACAGAAAACATATTTACTGCTTATTTTTTATTGTTGAATGTCAAATTTCTACGCCAATTACACATACGGGCGTATAAGCCAGCGACTCTCCATTTTAACTCTCCACACATGGTTGTGAACTTGGCTGCACTAAACAAATTTTTTCTTTCAACAGTGTACTACCTAGCGAAAAAATCTGTCCAAAATTTTTCAGATTTCACTCCAAGCAAATCACAGAACGAGGAGTAAAAAGCTTCGCTTCAAAAATATATATTAAAGAAAGCACACGAAACAAAATTTAACAAACATACCTTGGTGATATCATGCATGCGTATGCAATTCCATATTTATTGATATCATCTATATTGTTGACACTTAAAAACGCACTGTCAACGCACTTGTGGGCATTGCTAATTTTCCTCGTACCAACAACACCACAAACGCATTCACAATGCAAACACACCGATGCTGGAGACACCTTGTGGCAAATAAAAGCAAATTTTTGTTATTTGTAGCATAGCAAATACACAATCCTCTATCTATTGATAGATGGTGACGATCTACTGCAGCATAGCTTCTGTTATAATTAATACTGATTTAACAACTGTTTCTAACAAGTCTTTGTGGCCTGGTGGGTAGTGTATTGGACTCTCATGTAAAAGGACACGGGTTCGTCCCACGGGCTGACCGAAAATTATTTTTAGTATTTAATATTAAAGCATTGAATTTTCTTGTTGTAATAAGCGCTAGCAACAAAGAAACCAACAAATTTTCAAGAAAAAATCTGTCGAAATTTTTCAGATTTCACTCCAAGCAAATTACAGAACGAGGAGTAAAAAGCTTCGCTTCAAAAATTTTTTCTATGTAAGCACAACTTAAATTTGCTTTTGAAAATAAATGTTTCTTAAATTGGTTTTTTTTCAATCTTTATTAAATAAAAAAAATATATTTTTTTCTCTTCTTGTAATTTATTTAATTATTCTGCTTTTTCCATTTGTTTGAAATATTATTAATCTGACACTTGTTCTCTATATAATTTTCTAGTTTACTGATTTCTTGTTGGTCGGCAAGCATTACCGTTTTTTTGTTTTCCCCTTCTAAAACTTCTTTAGGTTTCTCTGAATTTTCTTAATTTTTTCTTGTCCTTTGTGTTGGACTCTGTTTTAATTATACCTACACCATTACACTGTTGCGGTATTTTTGTTTTCTTAATTTTTTAATTTGCCGTTATTCCTTTTCTTACTTGCTTTTTCTTCACAATTATTCTCTTCATCCAAGTTTATTTCATTATTATTCTTTCTTTTACTTGTTCTTTCTCCATCATTAATTTTTCTTTCATTAACTCATTTGTCTTTCTTACACTTTCCCTTATTGCAATTTTTGCGTAATTTATTTGATCTTGTCATTATTATTCTTTTTCTTTATTTTATATCATAATTTATGTTACCTTTCTCCATTTTCATTTCGGCAGAATTTTTCCATATTACAAGATTAGTTTGCATTGTAGACATCTAAATTTTCGTTTAATTACTGTCAAGTGTTGCAATTTTTATATATTTATTTTATCTATCTTCGCTTTTCCGATAATCACTTATTTTCTTACTTGCTATGAAACAATTTGAGTAAATTATGTATTTTCTTTGATTTATTTCTAATTAAAATTTCGGTTGTGACTGTACTTCTACTACTTACCACATCATATGGCCCTATCCATATCGGTGAAAATTTGTTTGTCCTACACTGATTTTTCATTAGAAACTTATCCCCGATTTTAAACTTTTACTGGATTTAAAGTACTATCATATTGCTTTTTAGAGGCTTCTTTCGCACGTTCCTGATTCTGTCTTAGTAGCTCATGCGCTCTTTGGATCTGGTACTTTAATACTTTTGAAGGATCCTCGGCATTATATACCGGCCCACATTTGCGTTTCAAATTGGTCGGCATTTCGGAATCAAACCCGTAAAATGTTCGAAAAGGCGTCTGCTTTGTTGATACATGTACTGTGTTGTTATGTACATGCATCGCACTTGCCAACCATTGATCCCAGTTTGACCCATCTTCTTTCGCGAAACTCCGCAAATATTCCGCTAAAGGTCTATGACTGCTCTCTAGTGAACCATTTGCTTTCGGATGGTATGTTGTAATTTGCTACTTCTTTATACCTAACATTTTGCATACGTCCGAGAAAAGACGTGAAATAAAGTTTGACCCATTGTCGTTTATTAACACTCTTGGCACATTGTGACGAGTCACAATCTCGTTAAAAAATATTTTTGCCACGGTGCACGATTCCGCATCTGGTATTGCGACACAAACCATGTATTTTGAAAAACCGTCTTGGAATGTTAATATATATTTATTACCGGATATTGTCTCTGGCAGAATACCCACCATGTCCATATAAACTTTATCGAATGGCCGTGTTGGTGTATCTTTCAAGACCATCGTCATTTTAGTTAACCTAGAACTTTTGTTTACTTGACATTTCTTGCAATTTTTTACATATCCTTTTTTTTTGTTTCTGCATTCCTTTCCACCTGAATTCTTTTCTTATTCTAAACAGTTGATCTCGTCTTCTTGTTGTTATCGGTGGTTTTTTAGTGTGTTGCTGTGATTAGTAATCTTTACAATTGTGTTTTGTTGATTTTTGTGGACTTTAAGTATAAAAAAAATATTTTAATGAACGTTTTTATATGTTTTAAAACAATTTCATTCTTGACAGTGTTTATTTGTTTAAAAAAATAGTTTACTAATATATATAATAATTGATTTTAACACAATCCAGTGCATGTTTGTCTGCCTAATTGTTTTTCAATTCCTCTTTGTGCGGTGTTTGTTTACTTTAGTGCAGTCAGAGTATGTAGTGTTGTTGTTGTTTTTTAACAGTTTTGTGTACGCTGCATTGCATAATGTGCTAACCCTATAAGCACATCTTACATTTAAAAACACTTGCTCACAGAATAATTTTAAATTTTTTGCAATGGATTATTTTTCCGTTGATAATATTGCTGCTTGTTCTCTTAACGAGCAATGCAAAAGCCAGAATATTCTGTACCCTATGTTCAGTTGTTTTGGTCCGTGTGAGTGAATGTTTCATGCTTCTTGTGCTGGTATTTCTAAATCGTGCCTTGACGATTTAATGTCAGTGCGGTCTGGTCTTCGCTGGTATTGTTCTTCGTGCAGGGCCCTTTCCCCAGATGAACTCTATTCAAAAATAAAGCTTTTTGGGGAAAGTCTTAACTTGTTAAACAATAATTTCAGAGAAATTTTTAGCTTTTTTAGCGAAGTTTGCGCCGCACTCACTACCAGTGTTTCTGATGAAATTACTGTTCAGGATAAAATTTCGGTCCCCTTGTCTGCGACTGCTTCTTCCGGAATTTCGACAGTTTCATCAGAAAAAAGACCCAAAAAGCTCTAAAAGTCAAAGGAAAAACAAAAATAAAAATAAGCGTCGGAAGGCGTCTTCCAAACCTTCCAAGGTAGATCAGCCCTCAGCAATGCCATCAGCCCTCAGCAATGCCATCAGAAAAGAATAGTACGGTGATTTCTTATACACCATCTTCTATTCTTCCATTGACTATTCCAAATACGATTTCAACTACGTCTAACAGTCATTTGATTTTAAGAGCAGTTTCGAGAACAAGAAACGTTTTCATTCCACGTCTTCAGCCCGACACACCAATAGAAAATATATTGACGTATGTCAGGCAAACCAAGTTAGTGAACTCAATACATTCTGTTCATGCAAACAAATTGGTAATAAGTCTTCCCATGCTTCTTTTATTCTAACAGTTGCAGCCGAAGATTTTACAACTGTTCTGAACTCTAATTTGTGGGCCGATAATATTTTCGTAACTGAGTTCAAGCCAAAAAATAAGTCTAGAAGGGTGACTCAAGCCGCCCGCCAAACTAAAAAAAAAAGTAAATAGGATGTCCCTTTACTATCAAAATATAAGGGGACTACGTTCTAAGACACAGAGCTTTTTTCTATCAACTCGAAATTGCTCTGAGGATATTATCGCGCTAACAGAAAGTGGCTGAACGGAAGCATTACTGATTTGGAATTGTTTGACAATAGTTTTCAAGTTTTTAGAAAAGACATACACTGACAATATTTTTTCTGTCGGTAGTGGTAACTCTGCCAGGGGAGGGTCTTCGGACGCAAACGTGCCTGTCCCAAGCCAGATTAAGGAGGAGGGTTGGTTATGGGATACGTCCCATACCGTAAAAAGTTTAGAGCCAACCAAGAGCTCGGGGTGGCGCCCATCTTGGTAGCAGGTCATATTCGATATATCGATATGAAACAAGACTGCGAAGGTATAGCAATGGACATAAAATCTTGCTAGCACGGGGATAGTCATACTCGTCAAAGAGGACGACCGTATCTATCCATGGCAAGGAGACATATGAGAGTTGTAAAATTGGGTTAATGAATTGAGGTGTATTGAATGAATCCACATATATTCGATGTATTGCTTGTTGTGTAAACAGGCGTAATAGGCACTTCCTCCATGGTAAGTGAATATAAATTTCATGCCTGGATTGAAGTTGCCAGTCATGCATAATTAAGAGCTCTAATTGGACACGGCCAAATACAAAAACTCAAACGAGTTTTTTGTCTCCTTGCTGGGATGTTGTGGAACTTCTTTGACGGGACCGAGTTGCCCAGGTGACTATCATGGGTTGGCCCTTCGGGGAGGCTCGTGCTGGCTGTGGTTGTGTATATGCTACACAGGTCTAGATTGACCGGGGGGTCGCGCAGTAGTACGAAAGGGCTGGCATACCTGCTTAGTATGCAAGAGATTGGGTAGGTCTCGTCTTAACCAGTAGATGACAATGAAGGTACGTCACTACTGGTAGTTAAACTGGTACTGCTATTGAAAGCTTTGCGGTTCCATGGTTATACAATTTGTATAATATGTTGGAATCGTAGTGCTCTCAATGGTAGGGCACTGGATGATGCTTATTTGTTTGTGGAAAGGTTTCCAGTTCGTGCTAACTTTGTCGGATAACCGTGTGTTTGTGCACTGGATGCCACAAACGAGTCCGTTGTTTGTAGGATACGTCCTGCAAACGTAAAAACTGATAGGGCCAGCCAACAGCTCGGGGTGGCGCCCATCTTGGTAGCAGGTCATATTCGGTATACCGATATGAGACAAGCCTGTGAAGGTATAGCAATTGACCTTAAAACTTGTTAGTACGGGGACAGTCTTACCCGTCAAATGGGGTAGACCCTATCTATCCACCGCACTGAGACCTTAAATCGGCTGGAAAAATTGTATGTTGAATGTTTTGGCATGCGTGCTATATAGTATATCGACGCTATGGCTTTCCTTGTGGTTTGCTTGTCGACGTTTTGACTCGCACCATCGAACTGGCACGGCAGTCACTGAGGGAAGTGTAGAAAGGAGTTGTTAAACTTGGGTTCTCATACTAAGCACTCATACTAAGTCCCTGAGAACAGTGGCCTATACTATGTATGGACGTTGAAAACCAGACTGCCAGAGTAAGAGTGGCATTTGCAAAGGTCCTCCAAAGTAGGTACCAGTCATGTGCAATAGTTTGCATCTGAGCCGGCAGTTGGGAATTGTTCAATAGCTCTTTCAGTGCTCATCATCGGTCATCGGTCACGCATAAGAATGCACTTTTTCATTATTGCATTAGTGTATTTTTGGTCTTTTTGCGGGGATATTGTGGATCCTCATAGGCGGGATCGAGTTGTTGGCGATATAACTGTCGTGGGCTGGCCCTTCGGGGAGTCTCGTACTGGTTGTGGTTGTGTGAATGCTACACAGGTCTAGATTGACCGGCGGGGTCGCGCAGTGGTACGACCGGGCTGGCATATCTGTCTTAATATACAAGAGATTGGGTAGGTCTCGTCTTCACCAGTAGATGGATTGTAAGTATGACACTACTAAAGTCTAAACTGGTACTGCTATTACGGGCAGTATGTTATTTATTGCATAATGCTCCTAATCAGCAGGGCACTGGGTGATGCTTTGTGTTTGTGAAACAGCTTACATGTTCGTGTTGCTACACCGGATGCCTCGTATGTTTTACTAGCTAAAACATAAGCGGGTCCGCGTTGTAGTACAACACATAAGTTCTGGTTGTCTGTTTCATGAACTATTACTCTAGGTCTGGAAGACCCAAGTACTTAAGCCTTGCGGCAGGCGTACTTGTTAAACCAGAATCTAGCTGTCGGTGGTGGTGTCCTTTTGGCTGTAAAGAACTGCTTTGTCAGTTCTATTGTTGATATTCCCTGCTCTTTTAATATTGAACTAATTTGCGTTAAAGTTATACATTGTAACGCTAACGTATATGTTATTAATGCGTATGTTCCTCCTAAGAGTAGTGTAGAGGTCTATGCAAGCCTTGTGGAGTGCATAGATTACATAATTAATTTACTTGACGTTAATGACGACATTTTATTCGAAGACCCGCCAAGAACATATATTTGTTGATAATATATGTTCAGACTTACAATAAGTGAGTTGTATTTATAATAATCTTGAAAGACTTCTTGACCTGGTCTTCACTACAGACAGTAAAAATGTTGTTGTTAAGAGGGCCTTTCATGCTCTAACTACCATTGATAAATATCATCCACCATTGAGTATTTGGTACAAATCCGACAGACCAAATATAGTAAATTCTAATTCAGCAGATAAGCTTTATGAATTCAATTTTAAAAAAGCTGACTTTTTGAAGTTGAATCAATTGCTTCATGGTAAGCTTAATGCAATTTTAAAATATATAAATGGAAATATCCTTGATGACTCCATAAATTTTTTTTTATATGGAACTCTTTGCGATGTTTTCTCAATTCGTACCTTATAGTCTCAAATTTGCTAAAAATTCTGCGTACCCCTGGTACACAAAGGGTTTAAAGACTTTTCGCAACAACAGGAATAGGACATGGCAGAAATACGTTTGTAGCTTAGGCTCAAACGACCTAGAAACTTACAAACGTTTTTTCTGGAATTTGAAAATCGCTCAGCTAATACATTATATCACGAATATTTAGATAATGTAATGAGGATGTTGTCTGATCCAAAGAAATTTTGGAGATTCATAAACACAAAGAAGAAATCCGATGGATTCCCTTCTTCATTTAGAACACCTGAGGGATTTACTGACGAACCCGTCAAAATTTGTCAAAATCTAATAAATAAGGAACCATTCTGTTCAAATTCTTTTAATTCTGATGAAGAGAACTTTGAATATTTCAATTCCGCACCCAGAGTTTCTTTGGAACATATATCCTTTACTCCAGAGGATATTTTAATGTATATTGGCTTGATCATGAGGATTTTGGCGCTGGATGCGACGGTGTTCCTGCCGCAGTGTTAACACGATGCGGTTCCGTTTTGAGTCAACCCCTTTCTTTATTATTCAATAAATCTATTAACGAAAGTTATTTTCCACTTTTTTAGAAAAAATCATTTATAAGTCCTATTTTTAAAAAAGGTTTTTAAAAAGGGCAGGAACGATGTCAGTAACTATAAGCCTATCGCTAAGCTCTCATCGATTCCTAAACCTTTTGAGCGGATCGTGTATGATAGGGTGAAAATTCACTGTGGGGAAGTCATAACAACTCGTCAGCATGGTTTCGTGAATAGCAGATCGACTGTGTCTAATCTTCTCAATTTTACAACATTCTGCTTAAATTCTATTGATTCTAGTAACCAAGTCGATTGTGTTTACACTGACTTTAGTAAGGCATTTGATAAACAAGCACACAATCTAATCTTATTTAAACTTGAGTTAATGGGATTTCCACAATATTTTGTGAACTGGATTAAATCGTATTTGGTGGAGCGATCTTATCAAATACGTTTTCGAGACGTGTTGCCTTCTGAATTTATTGCTGAATCAGGTGTTCCTCAGGGTAGCCACCTTGGTCCTCTTCTGTTTATTTTAGCTATCAATGATGCAACTCTCGTCATTGAACATTCTCATCTGCTTATTTATGCCGATGATATGAAAATATACAGATCGATTAATTCAAGAGATAATTCAGATCTACTCCAGTTATCGAAGGAAATCTGCACATATTGTATATTTACACCAACTTATAACAGGTGTATTCGATTCTACATGCAATAACAATAGAGTTCAGCTACTACAGCTATATCGCACTTCCTCAGCATTAACCCATCTAAAGCCACTACCCAGTAATCATTGAAAATATCAATGTTATGGATACCCGTGACCACAAACAAGTTAATGTGGGAAAAATTTACCCACCAATAAATGGGTTGGGCTCAGGGACAACACAAGACGTAACAACTAACCATGCGTATACATAGATCTATTTACACAACTAATTTTAATCTACTTTTGAGTTGACCTTTTGACAAATTAACATCAAAAACGCTACAATTGTTAATAAAGGAACTCATGCGACTTAAAGGAGCAGTAGCCATATAATTTGTTCTACTAAATGGCAAATAAATTAAGTTGTTAGCGTTTCTACTGCTTCTACGGTTAGTGTTAAAATTTATGTGAGAAAGAAGTTCTGGAGAATCGAATACACCTGTTATGAGCTGGTGTAAATATACGATATCTGCCGATTTCCTTCGATCACCTAAAGACAAGATACAGAACTTCTTTCTCACATCATTTTTAACACTAACCGTAGAAGCAGTAGAAACGCCAACAATTTAATTTATTTACCATTTAGTATAACAAACTATATGGCTGCTGCTCCTTTAAACCGTATGAGTACCTTTGTTAACAATTGCAGCGTTTTCAATGTTAATTTGTCAAAAGGTCAACTCAAAAGTAGATTAAAACCGGTTGTGTAATTAGATCTATGTACATGCATGGTTAGTTGTTATGTCTTGTGTTGCCCCTGAGCCCAATGCATTCATTGGTGGGTAAATTTTTCCCACATTAGCTTTTTGGGGTCACATGTATCTGGAACATTGATATTGTCATTGATATTGACATTGATATTGTTCAATGATTTTGGGGTCGCGGCCTTGAATTGGTTAATGCTGAGGAAGTGCGAATAAGCTGTAGTAGCTGAACTCTATTGTTATTGCATGTTATAAAAACAGTGTTTTTAAGGCTCCTTGATGTCCTCCTAATGGTGAATTGTGAAATCGTTTACTATTGTTTCTTCTCTTTTGGGTCCGTTATAATTTTTCCTTTTTGTTCTCTACCTAATGATTCTTCTTCCTGCGTGTTTTCAATTTCTGGGATATTCTCTGAATGGCCCAACTAATAAATATGCTCTAAAATTTTTTGTTGCCCATTACTTCCTTACTTAGGTGGCCGTAACAACCCGTGTCCGGGTTTCGGCGACCTCATTAGCTTTCGCCAGGTTCTCTCCGCTTTACACGCTCCTTTTCCAATCGGATACACCAAGTGCGGTTAGGGCTTCCTCAGCCTGGTTCATCCAACGGAGAAATGGTCTCCCTCGTCGTCGTTGACCAGCGACTAATGCCTCGAGCACCTTTTTCGCTGGAGCTTTGTGGTCCATAGTCGCTGCACAGTTATACGCCGAACTACGTCAATGTCGTAGAGCTCATACAGCTCGTGGTTCATTCGGATGCGATACTCATCGCCGACTCAAACAGGACCGAAAATTTTGCGAAGAACTTTTCTCTCGAACACCCCCAGAGCGGCTACGTCAGTTTGCGAAACTACCCATGCTTCAGCGCCATAAAGCATCACAGGTAGATCGAGCGTCTTGTAGAGTGTTAGTGTTGTCGATCGACTAAGTTTCTGGAACTTAGTTGCTTACTGAGCCCGTAGTAGCACCTATTAGCAATTATGGTTCTACGCTTTATCTCTAGGCTGATTTCGTTTTTGGTATTAATGGCGGTGCCAAGGTATACGAACTCCTTGACTTCTTCAAAGTTATAGCTGCCGGATGAAACGTGGGAGTCTAAACGCCGAGCTCCCTTGTTTGTAGACAGCATATACTTTGTTTTACCCTCATTTATCGTCAAACCCACTTTGGATGATTTCTTTTCGAAAGTGGCGAAAGCAGCGGTAACATCTCTCTTGGTTCTGCCGACAATATCAATATTATCAGCGTACGCAAGGAGCTGGACACCTTTATTGAAAATGGTGCCATTACGATGCACACTGGCCTTTCGTACGATCCCCTCCATGATGATGTTGAAGAGATCGCAAGACAGTGGATTGCCTTGTCTGAAACCTCTTTCTGTATTGAAGGTTTCGGAGAGGTCATTTCCTACCTTGCCGGAGCTGCGTGTGTTGCTCAACGTCATTCTGCAAAGTCTAATCAACTTTGCAGGTATACCGAACTCAGACATTGTTGTGTTTAGGCAATCCCTTTTCGGGCTATCGAACGCAGCTTTAAAATCGACAAAGAGATGGTGTGTGGCAATTTGATTTTCGTGGGTTTTTTCCAGGATTTGTCGTAGCGTGAAAATCGGGTCTATGGTGGACTTTCCAGGTCGAAAGCCACACTGATAAGGTCCAATCAGTGTTTTTGTAATCGGCTTTAATCTTTCACACAGTACGCTTGAGAGAACCTTATATGCGATTGTTGGGTCTCATTTCTTAAGTATAGGGCACAGTACGCTGAGGTTCCTATCGTCGGGCATGCTTTCTTCTAGCCATATTTTGCTGATGAGCTGATGCATGCGCCTTATCAATTCATCGCCACCGGTTTTAAACAATTCAGCTGACAGGCCGTCAGCACCCGCTGCTTTATTGTTTTTGAGTCGTTGGATAGCAACTCGAACCTCTTCATGGCTAGGTGGTGATACTTCCTCTCCGTCATCGTTGATTGGTGGCACTGAACTGCGCTCTCCATGGGCGGCATTGGTGGAATCGTCGCCAGTAAGTAAATTGGATAAGTGCCGTCTCCACAATCTCAGTACACACTGTGTATCCGTTTTCAGATCTCCATTTTCGTCTCTACAAGTGGATGCTCCGGGCTTGAAGCCTTGGGTTAGACGCTTAACCTGTTGAGAAATTTTTGTGTATCCTTCTTGCCCTGGTATACCTCTAGTTTCTCACGCTCACGCTTCTCCTGCTCTCTTTTCTTGTGTCTGAAAAGGCGCCTCTCCTCCTTCCTCTTTTCGCGGTAGTTTTCTCGCACGGCTCGCGTTGTAGCTGACTGCAGCATTTTTCTATATGCGGCGTTTTTTACTGCTGTTGCGATGCGACACTCCACATCGTACCATTGGTTCCGAGGTTGTGGACGCCGGAAACCAATGACTTCTTCAGCGGCAGCGCGCATGGAGTGGGATATATGCGCCAAAAGTCCGCCGGCGTCGTCGTGTCCATTGGTTGGTTGGTTGAGCTTAACCGAGAGTTGAGCGGAGTAGGCTTCGGCAGTCCGTTGTAATTGCAGCTTAGCGACATCTAGCTTTCGTTGCATTCCTGTGCGTATGTTCTTTGCATTGCCTAATCGCATGCGGATCTTGGCTGCAACAAGATAATGGTCGGAGTCAATGTAGATCCCCCGAAATGTACACACATCTAAAACACTAGAGGCATGCCTTCCGTCGATTACAACATGATCAATTTGGTTTCGCGTTTTTTGATCCGGGGACAGCCAGGTGGCCTTGTGGATGTCGAGGTGCTTAAATCTGGTGCTACTAACTACCATGTTTCGCGCCGCGGCGAAGTCAATCAGTCTTAGACCGTTGTTCGTGGAGGTCTCATGAAGACTGAACTGACCGACAATGGGGTCAAAGATGCCTGGAAGATGGCTTTGCCCTTTCCAACGCATCTCCTGGATGGCGGTGATGTCAGCTGTGGGAAAACAACACTATTTTCCTTGAGGTCGCTTGAGGCACGTTAAAATATCACAGTTTACCTCTGTTATGTTAAGGAAAGAAACCCCGGTGCGTAATTAAAGATCAGAAAAAAATTGTTTTTGCTCCATACAACTAAGGACCACTCTAAGAGGGACAATACAAAAGTTTCTGTAACGACGGAACGATGAGCAACTACTGTTGGTTCCACTTTAGAGAAAAAAGTTCACCCAACAAAAGACAAAGCAAAAGTAACAACCATTTCTAAAACGTTTACAAATAAAAATTATTTGTTGGGTGTTTTCTACTGAAATGATATATCATCATTTCATATTTATTTAATTCATTAATATCGATTTTACTTATTTAAACTAGAGGATTTTAAAAAAATGAGAGAAAAAATGGTGTTATTTAATTTCTTTAACTTTATTTTCAATATATTTCCATTTTTTAAAAACGGTTTTCGATAAAGCTAGAAATTCTTGGACATTTTTGAAAATTGCATGAAAACTATTGATTATATTTAAAAAGTTTTATGAACGGATTTTATGAAATTTTAATACCTTTGATTTGATGAACCGTTTGCTTTTATCAGTTTTGAAGTTCTCAAGATATTTGTAATTTATTGGAACTCTTTTTTTTTAATTCTAATAAAAAAACACATTTGCCAACATCTCGAAAACGATGTGAAAGAATTTATAATCGTGTTTATTTTCGGAATAAGCGACCGATTTTACATATGAATTTGATAGTGACATTCTTGGACAAAAATAGTGTAACGCTTGGTTTTCACTGTGTCATTTTCAACGGTCAATTGATGTCAATCACATGAAAAATGCCCACACGTTGGCATTTTTATCCATATGACAATGGAGAAAAATTAAAAACAACTGAATTATCGAATTGAGCTATACAAGAAATATAGAATAATTTTATTTGGGTGATATTTTAATTGATTAAGTTTTATGTCGTCATATGACTGACATAGTGAAAACCAGGCTTAAGTAGTAATTTATTTAACTTCGATGATAGTACTTACTTTTACTCTAACAGTTTTTTGAAAAGCGTTGAAAACATTTACCAATGTCAGATGATCGCCATATCTGGATCTAAATTTAGCGTGCGCCAATGCAGCAAGCTCTTTTTTTTCCGTGCTGGATACAAATACATTATCTCCAGAAAGCATAGCTACTAAGCTTAGGATTTCTGCCATACAACCGAATCTGGGTGCCGTAAGGATAAGTTTACTATATTTTGGATCAAGTGGAAACTGTGCCATTTGTTGCCCAAATGATGTTAATTCTGGTCTATTAATGTTTTTTATTGCACCTAGAAACTTTAGATTCTTATAAGCCGAATCCAGTGTTTCGGAAGAAGGTTTATCAAGAAAATCAAAAGCCTTGCAATCAATGTCTAGAAAAAGAAGTTGAAGAATCTGAAAAAAAAATAATAGCATATGGTTATTTGCAGCCTATCTTTCATAGCCGGTAACAATATTTAATAAGATATATTCAGTTTAAGTAACACAAAATTCTTATAAGGAATTCCTTTGCAGTTTTTGTTTTGTCCAGGAAATTTTTTTTTTTAATAAATTAAAACATTAAAAATGTATTTTCAATTTAAAAAAAAAAATAGAAAATGAAGAGGAGAAAATGAATAGAGCCGGCATTATACCGATAAAGCTAAGAACTTTGGTTGGGTAGAACAATACTGATTCTCCAACACCTCAACTATTGCGAGGGTTCAACACGATGAGGAATTCTATTAGAACGACAACCCAATGAAGGTAGTATATTTTAAATTATAGTAAATATCTATAGGGCTATGCACGAGTATAAGATTTTACCTAAGTACCCTAACGAGTACTGCGTAAGGGGTATATTAACTTTGTCATTCCGTTTGTAACGCCAAGAAGGAGGCGTGGCAGGTATAGATAAGTCGATTTCCGTGTGTCCGTCTGTCTGTCGACACGATTACAGCCGCTATCACAATGAAATTCAAAATATAAGTTTATTTTTAAAAAAGGAAGATCAAGTTCGGTAATGGGCCACATCAGATGAAAACCACGCCTACCTCCCATACAAAGTGACGTCATCGAAATAGGAAAACTTTCGTTAATATATAAAACTGAATGTCATCGTGTATGACGTGGCTAAAGACTTCGAAAATACTTCAATATGGCCGCGGGGGGGTATTTTATCTTCGGTACCCTGCCGAAGCTCTACCCTTACTAGTTTTTATAACAAACTTAACTACTATAATTCTTAAATAATGCTTTACATACATTTAAAAGAACGAAGAGCAGTTTAACTAAAAAGAAAGTAACGCTTAAAATCAAAAAACAATTATTTGCATGTTACGGCCCATCTTAGGTTTTGTATATATTTAGTTTTTTTTTTTTATTTTTGTTTCTTGCTGTTTGTGCTGTCTAACCATATTTGGCTGCTCTGTTAATATTGCTGCTCTACTACTGGTCCTGTGTTTACTTTCTCCTTGATACAGCGCTGTTTTAGTTGACTTGCTACAGTTGTTATTTTTTATATACAATAAAATTTTTTTAAATTTTAAGAGAAAAAATGTGTGCACTAATTTTATCGCGCGCAAGCCTTAAATGGTTTAAAATAGGTCTCTCGATATCGAGTAATTCGAGTACCCGACCATTCGAGTATTTCGAGCTAAGGCGGGTTTATGTTGCGCGATTGCTGCTTGTGACTGGTTTCCCTTTGTTTTCATTTCCTTTTTTTTCTTGTGTTGTTTTGTGAAAATTTTAGAATGAGAAGAGTGTGCTGATGAGCTAAAAAGAGGTGAAGGGAAAGGAAACAAAGAACTTGAGTTGATCTTTAATAAAACACGAAACATTGCTTTGTTGGTAGCGTCTAACATTCTGTTAAGAATGTGGCACAACATTCACTACGGCTGTGCTCGGAAATGCAACTGATTCAGCAGCACTGCGCAAAATAGTTGTCTGCACTGGACTCACCACACATGTCAAAGAAAGTCGTCTTAGTGAGGACTGTGTAGACAGCTCATTTTGCGCAGTTTTGCTGAATTTCCTAACATTTCCTAACACAACCTACGTCGCGATTTCTATCACAACAACAGAATGCACATGCAAAAGCAGCTTTTTTGCTGCCGCTCAAAGATAGCGGGGCTATTAGTATCTACATCTGCGTGTGAGGTTTTTTTTGTACCTCAGTACCTGTAAGTACTGTAACTAATTAAAATGTAATTACTTATTACATTTTTAAAGAAGTTGATATTTTTATTAAAAGTTGTGCAATGTATTTGAATCTCGGAACTTATTTCAAAAATTTTTTCTTTTACTTCCAAAATGGCTCTCATATTTTTTTTTGCTACCTATAGCGATTATGCGTTGGTGGTAACTTAGAATGATAGAATGATGAACTAAAAACCATAATATTCAGCACACTTTGGCCTTTAATCTGACATATAAGGGATACTTATGAAATGGTTTCTTCGTATTAAAAAAATTAAATTTTTGTGTTCAAAACGTGATATTTGCAACTCTATGAATTTTTTTTTATAGAGAGCAGTTAGATGCAGTTATACATTTTTGTTCTACAGTACATTTTAACTAGTTGTTTAAACATAAATTTTTTTAACATTCTGATTTATCAATTTTTTTGTTTACAGCCTCTTAAAAATTTTAATTTTGAAAATTAACTGACTTGGGGTCAAACAGTGGGGTGAGCACGGCTTAAAAAGTTTGAAATTTATTCACAATAAAGTAAATAATAGTATTATTTTGCGATTGAAATTCGAACTTTGATATTAGCTTCGTTTGGAAGATACAGGCCTTCAAATTTCGAGAAAACTCTCCTCATAGTATGTACCTACGGTAGAGTAGTCAGGGACGGATTTAGGTGGGGGATAGGGGGGATGCAGCCCCCGGCCCCGAGCAGTCAGGGGCCAAGCAGGAGCTTCTGTCAAAATATCTAATTTGATTTTTTTAATGCATTTCGTTCCAGGAACAAAATTTGCATTTTTTTAAAATTTTGTTCCTTATTAATTATGTTTCTTTTTGCAAGCGTCTATTATATCAAAAGGATGCAATATTAAAAAAATTTTTTGCTCTCTATGGGTATGACAATCATACCCCATCGCGTGAAAGTTTTATACACTAACCACAAATCCAAAACCCTTCAATAAGTAAAGTTGGTTACATTAGCAACTACACAAACCAAAAAACATTGCAAAAAACATTGCAAAAAACATATCAAAATATCAAAGGATCCTTACGGAGAGAACATTTTTTTTCTGTAAAAATATTCTGTCCTTTTCTTTCAAAAAAAAATTTGGTTTTTGTTTGCTTAATGTGTTCTTCATAGTTTCTAGAATATACATACATATTTTTAAAGCGATACCTGGCATTGCAGATTAAATCATAGTAAGTTTATCAACTGGCCGAAGTGGGTAGAGTGTGTGGCTCATACGCTAGAGAACCCAGGTTCGAGTCCCCTATCTAACACAGAAAGTTTTTTTCAATTGAATTAATTTTTCTGTTCGGTCGTCATCTCTCTGCAGACAATGGCAAAGCTGGTAGGTCCAGTTCTCGATAATTTGTGTTCAAACATTTCACAACACAACTGATCATAAGAAGCTCGGTCAAAGTCCTTTCAAGGGCTGAAATGACCATTTCTTTTTTTTTAAGTTTTTAACCGATGATTTTAAAAATATATGCAAAATTTCGAAAAACAAAAACTTTAAACACGATTTCCTCAAAACTAGTTTTTTTTTAAAACGGTTCGATAGATAACTCCAAATATATTGGTTCAATTTCAATGGATCTTAGTGCATTTTGTTCGTAATTTTTCCGAACTATTTTATCCCAAAAATAACACTTTGAATATGTTCGTCACCTCATACTCGATTTTTTTATTAGTAAAAAAAAAACTTTGTTTTTTCAATCGCAACTGTTGTTATAAAATCACAGCCGTTGTTGTATTGTGTAGAGCCCCTGTTCGAGACCTAAAGAAAGCTGCCGCAATTTTTATTAATAAATATTAACATTTTTTGTTGAGGCAATGTCAGTCAGATAAAAACAACTTGTTTTTCCAAGCGGTCGTTGTTATTGTCATCGCATCATATTTGTGTTTTCGCATTCAGCTGCACTTGCAAGTATTTTTTGTCGTTGCCTTCAAAGGTCCTTCATAATTGTACCAACAATTAAAACACACCACTTTTCGGTAAACCTTTTCTACGCTCGACACTAGCACCACCTCCACCACCCCTCAGCACTTCGTCATCAATTCCATGCATGGACAAACAAATTAAATCACCGTTTCAACAACAACATACAAATTCTCATCGCCTCGCTTAGCTTCACTTGCACTATTGTTACAGCAGCAACAACAACAACAAACATCATCGACCGCTTATCAAGTCGTAATACAAAAGTGCGTGTATAAAAAATGCAATTTGCGGCGCGACCTGTTTTTGGACAATGGCCTTCACTGAGCTAATTATTTTTAGCAGAAAGCAGAGAAATTATTAACAAATAGAACATCGACAAGTTTAATTGTGCGTGGCATCTTAAGTGTTTCTATTCATATGTAAAGAACAAATAAATTTAATTTGAATTTAACCATTTTAAATCGTCTTTTCATTTTTTGCACCAATACTTAATTACGTACTTAGGTGGTTGTAACAACCCGTGTCCGGGTTTCGGCCGACCTCATCAGCTCTCGCCAGGCGTCTCTACTTTGCGCGCGCCTTCTCCAAACGGACACACAAAGTGCGTTTAGGGCTTCCTCAGCCTGGTCCATCCATCGGAGGCGTGGTCTCCCTCGTCGTCGTTGACCAGCGACCCTCGCCTCGAGCACCTTTTTCGCTGGAGCTTTGTCGTCCATACGATGGATATGACCCAGCCAGCGTAGTTGCTGCATAGTTATACCGGTCTGTATAACATCGTCAATGTCTTCGTAGACCTCATACAGCTCGTGGTTCATTCGGATGCGATAGTCATCGCCGACTCGAACAGTACCGAAGATTTTACGAAGAACTTTTCTCTCGAACACCCCCAGAGCGGCTACGTCATTTTGCGAAACTACGCATGCCTCAACGCCATAAAGCAGCACAGGTAGAACGAGCGTCTTGTAGAGTGTTAGTTTTGTCGATCGAGAGAGGGCTCTGGAACTTAGTTGCTTACTGAGCCCGTAGTAGCACCTATTATCAATTATTGTTCTTCGCCTTATCTCCAGGCTGATTTCGTTGTTGGTTTTAATGGCGGTGCCAAGGTATACGAACTCCTTGACTACTTCAAAGTTATAGCTGCCGGATGAAACGTGGGAGTCTAAACGCCGAGCTCCCTTGTTTGTAGATAGCATTTACTTTGTTTTACCCTCATATATCGTCAAACCCACTTTGGCTGATTCCTTTTCGATAGCGACGAAAGCAGCGGTAACATCTCTCTTAGTTCTACCGACAATATCAATATCAATATCATCAGCGTACGCAAAAAGCTGGACACCTTTATAGAAAATGGTGCCATTACGATGCACACCGGCCTTTCGTACGATCCCCTCCATGATGATGTTGAAGAGATCGCAAGACAGTGGATAGCGTTGCCTGAAATCTCTTTCGGTATTGAAGGTTTCGGAGAGGTCATTTCCTACCTTAACGGAGCTGCGTGTGTTGCTCAACGTCATTCTGCAAAGTTTAATCAGCTTTGCAGGTATACCGAACTCACCCATTGTTGCGTATAGGCAATCCCTTCTCGGGCTATCGAACGCAGCTTTAAAACCGACAAAGAGATGGTGTGTGTCAATTTGTTTTTCGTGGGTTTTCTCCAGGATTTGTCGTTGCGTGAAAATCTGGTCTGTGGTGGACTTTCCAGGTCGAAAGACACATTGATAAGGTCCAATCAGTATTTTTGTAATCGGCTTTAATCTTTCCCACAGTACGCTTGAGAGAACCTTATATGCGGTGGAAATAAGACTGATACCTCTATAACTGGCGCAGATTGTTGGGTCTCCGTTCTTAAGTATAGGGCACAGTACGCTGAGGTTCCAATCGTCGGGCATGCTTTCTTCTAGCCATATTTTGCTGATGAGCTGATGCATGTGCCTTATCAATTCATCGCCACCGGTTTTAAACAATTCAGCTGACAGGCCGTCAGCACCCGCCGCTTTATTGTTTTGAGTCGTTGGATAGCAACTCGAACCTCTTCATGGCTAGGTGGTGCTACTTCCACTCCGTCATCGTTGATTGGTCGCTCCGAACTGCGCTCTCCATGGGCGGCATTGGTGGAATCGTCGCCAGTAAGTAAATTGGAGAAGTGCCGTCTCCACAATCTCAGCACACACTGCGTATCCGTTTTCAGATCTCCATTTTCGTCTCTACAAGTGGATGCTCCGGGCTTGAAACCTTGAGTTAGACGTTGATAAAATTTTCGTGCATCCTTCTTACTCTGGTATACCTCTAGTTTCTCACGCTCACGCTTCTCCTGCTCTCTTTTCTTGTGTCTGAAAAGGCGCCTCTCTTCCTTCCTCTTTTCGCGGTAGTTTTCTCGCACGGCTCGCGTTGTAGCTGACTGCAGCGTTTATCTATATGCGGCGTTTTTTACTACTGTTGCGATGCGACACTCCTCATCGTACCATTGGTTCCGAGGTTGTGGGCGCCGGAAACCAATGACTTCTTCAGCGGCAGCGCGCATGGAGTGGGATATATG
The DNA here is from genome assembly GCA_914767935.1 of Coremacera marginata. Classification (NCBI taxonomy): domain Eukaryota; kingdom Metazoa; phylum Arthropoda; class Insecta; order Diptera; family Sciomyzidae; genus Coremacera; species Coremacera marginata. The sequence goes on along the minus strand of OU612045.1, from coordinate 86,190,452 downwards.
CGCCCAAAGTCCGCCGGCGACGTCGGGTCCAGAGGTTGGTTGGTTGAGCTTAACCGAGAGTTGAGCGGAGTAGGCTTCGGCAGTCCGTTGTAATTGCAGCTTAGCTTTAGCTTTCGTTGCACTCCTGTGCGTATGTTCTTCGCATTGCATAATCGCATGCGGATCTTGGGTGCAACAAGATAATGGTCGGAGTCAATGTTGACCCCCCGAAATGTACGCACATCTAGAACACTAGATTTTTGCACCAATAGGGAATCAAAAAAGATTGGTTCCCCATCAGCCAATTTAAGACAACTAATAAAAGTTAATTATATCAAGTTTTCATTCGCATACGTAGTACAAAAACAAAAAAAAAATTTAACAAAATGCAGTTCCAAATAACGACTTGGACAACACAAAGTTGCCAACAAAACGAAATGTGGTGCAATACGCGTTGTTTTTACAGCATCATACAAATATAAAACGTTGTAAATTTACAGAAAAAGTGTATGAAGATGTCTCAAAATTGTAGAATTGTGCAAAAATATCTATTGTGTCGAGAACCCATATTCGTAGATTGATTAATAATTTACTCAAGAAGTCGTCTCTTCAAGTGAAAAAACCGCGTCTATTCCATGCTAACGAATGGGATGTTCTCTTTCGACTTTCACGTTGCAAATGCTGCATTGAAAATGGTGCTCCGTGCGTGTGCGTCGACGAGCTTAAAATATCAGAAAATTCAAAAGCTTTTTTTCATTGATCAGTGCAGTGCTCGTTTGTGTTCATTACCAAATGAAGATGATGTTGATGACCTCACGAGTATATCCGCTAGAGATTCGGCAAGTGCTACAGCTGCCTGCAGTGCGACTGTATATACACTGGCTTCAATTCGAAAGAAGTCAGATGGAGGATGCAGACATTCCAATGGAAAACGTCCAATTCAAAATAGCCGACATTCGCTTACGGTATTTTTGTTCTGCATTAGACCGGAGCGATACATCAAGCCGCCATTGTGCATTGCACGCCTCTATACTAATAAAGGACTTACAAGATGCCATTGCCGCAAAGTAATCTATAGCCGCTGACGTACGCGATTTAATGGTAAAGATGCTTGATGACATCGTAATTCACAAGAGAAAAGTTTTCCGTTAACGGCAAAAGTTCCGCAAAGAAGCGAAAACGGCCGCACAATGCCATGATTTGTTTACGTGCATCTCTTTCGAAGGAAAGAAAGAGCGAACTTTAAAAACGAGCAATGTCGAAGTGATCGAAGAGCACATCACCATTTTAAAAGAACCAAAGTCAAAATTTATCGGCTACGCCACGCCTTCGGAAGGATCCGCAAGGCAAATACAAACTGAAATAGTTGACTTTTTGTTGAAAGACGGTTACAATTTGGACAACTTAGTAGCGATCAGTTGCGACGGCAATGTCACAAACACCGGGTACAAAGAGTGTGTCATAAAGTGCTTCGAGTCTTATTTGAGCAGACCACTTCAATGGTTTATCTGTCTGCTTCACTTTAACGAGCTGCCATTAACTGCTCTACTGAGATCATGGCTTGGAAGACAGAAGGGCCCTGGGCTGAGGCCAGGAGAAATTGGTGTCGGAATATACCGCTGCATGGATTTTTCTGTACGTATGAATTGAATTTAAAAATATTTATCTACTTCAATGTTTGCTTATGTTTTTCCTCAGCCTGTTCTAAATTTCGTGCCAATTGCAATTGGCGAAATGCCTACAAACATTGATGGATGGTTACTACGAAGCGATCAGCGTTACTTGTATCGCATGGTTCTTGCCGTTTAAAGTGGTCACTACGATGAAGGTTTAGCCTGCCAACAGCCCGGTGCTACAAGTACAGCCCGTTGGCTAACAACAGCATCTCGCATCTTTTACGTTGGTACGTAACAGAGAACTGCAAAACTCACATAAAAATATTCATACGTAATCAACACTGTAAAAATCATGCCTCTGCGTTCAATCGATCAGACTTGCTCGAATGCATACGCTCGCTGTTGAGTTAAATTCAATCAAACCATGTGCTTCGTGTTGGCTCAGTGATTTTAATCAACGGACGTCTTCGGATACATATTTCATGCTTGTTCGTTGGGCTCAACAATGATTATTTTCATCAAGAATGAAACGCAAAAAGCAAAAATCAACACGTATGAGTTTGTTCGTGTGCAGACAGAGATAGAGAGAAAAAGAGAACAAGAAGAAGAAGGGTGAAGTTTTCATAACAATTGACTGCAAACAACTAATTTTAACTATTTCTTTGAGTTCTCATTTACGAAACACATATCCGTATACACTTCAACGCCAATACTCAAACATGTGAATTCAATCCGTCAATCAGTTCACACAAACGATGCCTTCAGCAGCATCATTTTATTTTATTCAACGCCAACGCTCGTTCACTCAAACATGTGAGTTCGATCAGACGAACTCAAACTCAAATTGACACAAAAGACGCGTTCGCCAGTAGTGTGCTGATTTTATTCAACGCTGAACTTTGTTGAATGAGTTGAGTTGAGTAAGAATTTCAGTGAATGATTTAATCAAGCAAAAAGTGTGTTTTGCAGTTCTCTGGTACGTAACGCAAGCGCAGCCATCCAATATATTGAAAGATCTCGCTACATTCGTCGTCAGAGTGCATGCGCCATTTTGGTTTTTAGTTAAAAGTCAACCACTAGCCATCATGGTAGCCGCAATGTGTTCAAATATATTTCATGGATTCGCGATTTGTCGAACTACGTTCAGTAGCCATTAAACCGACCATCGACAACAACCCATATTTTTTTCACCATGAAAATATACTAGATGAATATAGCGTGCAGATGAATATAGCAAAATTTTGGAAGCCCGCTCAAACCTAACAGGTCGTATTCGGCAATTTCGTGAACCCAACCACCAGCCCTTTATCCAATATAGCAGCACAACATACACTGAAATGATCGTGTTTAAACCCGCGTTTGGATTTATTTTAGTTTGGTTATAGACCCAAGCACATAAACTTGGACTATGGTTTTAAGTTTGTTGTCACAAACAGCACTTGAACTGTTTGTGGAGCTGGAAAGTTTTGATTATAAGAAACACTCGGTTTCATTGTAAAACACGTACTCCCCTTTTATTAAAGTCTTTTCGCCCTTTTATAGGCGAAAATCAATACAATATACAGTAAATATTAACAAATAAAATCGATGAAATATGTAAAAATACATAAACAAAATTGACTTAAAATATAAGTGCATATTTCTGTATGCACAAAAAACAACCTTGGCCATGAGTTGAGTCGTCAGCATATTTGACGAGCATACGAAAATAAGCAAAACAAAAGAGTCATATTTCTATGCTCTGGTTGAACTGTTTTTTGTTCTTACTTTATTACGTTGAGTTTACTCGCGTTCAAGACCAAGGTTGTTTTTTCGATGGAAATGTACTGATTCAAAACCTTGAAATGCACGATTCTCTGACCATGAAAATTGACTCTTCATAGCCAGGAAAACGTGCGAGTTCAGTGGCCCTGAACCCGTACATTCTCCCCCTGGTGAGATCTAAAGTTATAAAGATCTCACTTAGTTGAATTATGTCACGGTGACCACAAAATCTGATGTTGTTGATCTCTGGCGTGGTAATGGTTGCGGACATCGTGTTTCTGTCAACTGGAGTTGGTGGTTTTTTGATTTCTCCTTCCAAATAATATAACTTGTGATTATAATGGACAAAACCAATGCTGTATATCCAATTGCTGAATAATGGTAGTTGAATTTCTGAAATTGTGCTGGTAGATCAAGATATTTTTGGTGCGCTAATAAGCTCTGGAGTTTGGTTAGGTTTTGCAGCTGCGTATAGTATTGCTCAGATTTTTTGCTAAGAGCATCAGGTTCCTTGGGTTTTATGACATCTATCAAATTACCTAGGCTGGTGTACGATACTTGTCGACTGCTGAAATATGTTTTTTGACCTTGTATTGTGATAGAGTTTTGCTTAATAACACACTGGGGCTTCAGAGATAGTATGCCGGATCCCTTCAAAGTGAGTTGTTCACTTTGGCCTTCACATACAGAAGTTATTCGTGTGGGAGCGCTTACCGCATACATCCATTGGTTGTTGTTTGTCATTTGAATCCATGTTGAATTTGTCTTTAAGAGTTCTACGTTGCACTCTGGTTGGGTGTCGTTGTTGAATAACTGTATTTCACAGGAACATATTTCAGAACCCTTGTTGTATTTTGCCTGTATAGTGGTACATACGTATGATTCTGATTTTACGAGAATACAGGTATTCAGTTGGGATTTACTAATGGGGAGATATTGATCTCTATGTGCGTTAACGGCAATAATGTCATCGCAGGGCTTGATTGCAGTTAAGCTGTTGTTGACCATAGTGGGCACTGGAAACATTTTGTAGAGTTCGAATGTTTCTTGATCGCACAGAGGTATTGAAATTTTAAAAATGACGTGGCTTTCTGTTAATTGTCCTTCCACAGTCATGAGTTTATAGAGTTGTATGCGCTTCTCATGATCGACAGGTAGTCGCAGTGTTGGTGTCAAATAATTCCGAATTGTTACCAATTCCTCTTGTAATTGGTTTGGTGTAAGTAACATTGGACTGATTTTTCCGTGGTGGGTATCTGTTAGAACGTCTATGATGGATGTCTGGATCCGTTGCAGATTTGCTGCTGTGACTGTAAGTTGTGTGGCTAAAGAAATGAAGATTTGGAACATTTTGAATTTTGATAGTCCATGTCTTCAAGATCGTGCACTTGTGACCAAATCTCGTTAACCCTTGTGTCGATGTTGTCGAATTTCTTTTTAATCTCCGATTGATCTTGTTTGATGATGTTAATGGTTGCATCAAGAATCGAGGTTTGATTTTTGAGTAAGATTTGAAGATGTCCTTCATTTTCTTTGACCTTTCCGATAGTATTGACCATTTCCTCAGCATATTCGGAATCTAAAACTCCAAATAATGAATTAGCGATATTTCCTACGATGTTTAAAGCACCTCTTTTATTTCTGTTGACTTTGAATCCATTGGTGTCTGCAGTGTTAAGTGCACTTCTTATAGATCGGTTTATGGTAAGAAGATTATTGTCCTGTTTGAGTACGTTTTCAAGATTGTCAAAAGTTTGTACAATGGATGTGCATACACTTTTTTGAGAGTGTACGAGTTTCGGTTCTTGACAAAGGTGCCGCAAGGCTGCTGTTCCATTCGTGAAAAACTCAGTTTCTTTCCAATAAGGGTTTAAATCATAATACACAATAAGTTGCCATTGTGTTCTAGAGGTTTTCATTGATGCAATTCCCTCGAAGTGGATGCCTAGGTTGGAGTCAAATTCATAGTTCTTGACTTCGGTTGCCAATATAAGAGGTAGCATGATTACCGCAATTAATAATACCGATGCTAAGGTGGGTGATGATGATCTTCGTCTCTTACGTGCTACTTCAGTGTCGTTGTCGTCGTGATGACTAGGTGCCTTGTGATAGGTAGACCCAGTAGTAACAGGAACCTCTGCTTGGTTGTCTTCTATTGGTAGGGGAGCTAATCGATGGATTGGCCGTCTAAATATTCCTGAAGCTGTTTTGATATCCACTACACGTACAATGTCATCTTCTCCCTTATAAGTTTTCGTGATCCGTCCAAGTGGCCATTGAAGAACCGGGGAGTTGTCTTCCTTGATGATTACCACGGTACCTTCCCTAATGTTATTAGCCTGTTCCCTCCATTTGTGTCTATATTGAAGTTCGTTAAGATAGTCACGAGACCATCTTTGCCAAAAGTCGTGTTTGATTTGTGACACGGCTTTCCATCTGGTTCCTAAGGATGACTTCGTCTCCACTGCTCTTGCATCGACTTGTGCTGTAAGTGGTTCGCCGATCAAAAAATGTCCAGGAGTAAGTGCACTTAAATCATTAGGATCGTTTGACATGGGGCTGATTGGTCTCGAGTTTAGTATTGCCTCGATCTAAACTACAATGGTTTCGAGTTCTTCGTATGTGAGAGATGCCGATGCGACACTTCTTTGGAGCAGATTTTTTGCTGATTTTACGGCTGCTTCCCACAGTCCTCCAAAGTGAGGAGCCCTGGGAGGAATGAAGTGAAAATGTATTCCTTTTCTATTGCACGTGTTCATTATCTTTTCTTGCGCGTTGGCTGAATGAATTGCTGGTGATAGTTCAGCAAGTTGGTTTTTTGCTCCAACAAAGTTGGTTGCGTTGTCACTGTAGAGGTTTTGACAGTGCCCCCTTCGAGCGATGAACCTTTTAAGGGCTCCGATAAATGCGTCAGTTGACAGGTCGCTTACAATTTCCAAATGAACTGCTTTTGTGGCGAAGCAGCAGAATGTAGCCAAATATGCTTTTGTTGGTCTCTTCCCTTGTAGTGCACCCAAAGTGGTCCACAATAATCTACACCAGCGTTGATAAATGGCCGTGCTAGCGTAACTCTCGTTGCTGGTAAGTTTCCCATGATTTGCTGTACCAGTTGTGGCCGCGTCCTGTAACATCGGACACAGTGGTGAACTATTGATCTTGCCATACTTGCTGATTTCACAGGCCAAAACCGTTGTTTAGTATGCGCCACTAATGCGGTTGGACCACAATGCATGTGATCTTCGTGTATAGATTGCATTATTAACTTTGTTATCGGATCATTATACGGTAGAAACATTTGGTGTTTAGTTTCGTATGGTAATGTGGATGCATTTAGTCGGCCGCCGACTCTCAAAATGCCGTCGTCATCTAAAAATGGCTTAAGGCTGTGTATTGCACTGTTTTTGTTCACGACACCATATTTCTTTAAAGCTAGCATTTCTGTACTAAAATCGACCGTTTGCACAGTTCGTATAATCGCCTTCAGTGACTTATCCAATTCTAAAGGTGTTAGTACCCATGAGGCTTGGTGGGATGGCATTGTGCCTCGTGCACGCTCTCCAAAGCGAATCAAGTAGCCTACAACTTGCTGAAGTTTCTTAAATGAGTTACCATGATTGATTAAATAGATCATGTTTTCTGCGTCATTTCTGGCTGTAATTAAAGCCTTTGGTGCTTTTCTTTTGCCTTCTTCTGTTATTTTTGGACTATTATTGCAGAATGGTTGTGGCCAAATTGATTCGTTTCCATGTAGTAAAAATGGCCTATAAAACCATAGGTTGCATTGCATAAAGTTTCTTGGATGACAACCCCTTGACAACACATCTGCTGATTTATGGGTGCGACTCTGGATTTGGCACACAGCAGTCTTGCAGCTACCCTACCGTCCTTACTGACTGAACGTAGGTATGCCACAGCAACGTAAGCCTTCTCCGAAGCATCGGTAAAAATGTGCAACTGACTTGATTCTGTTGTTTTTCATTTAACTCTTGGAGCTGATCTCGAAATGATATCCATTTGCTGTGTAGTTCCACAGGCAGCGCCTCATCCCACGAAAGTTTTAGTTTCCATAGTTCTTGCATGAATATTTTAGCGTTGATGATAACTGGAGCCATTATTCCCAATGGATCAAATATTCTTGCCAACTCTGAATTCACACTTCTTTTTGTGACTCTTGTGTTGCTGCTAAAGATGGTTTTCGTCTTGATGCAAAATGTATCATCCTTCGGCAGCCATGTTAATCCTAGGGTCTTAACACTGTCACGTGATTCTTCGTCAAAATCGAGATTTATTTCTTGATGATCTGCTGGAGTCCCTTGCAGCAATTGCGGATGGTTAGCACACCATTTTCGCAACTCAAATCCTCCGGTACTTAAAATTGTTGTCAGTTCCCTTTGAGCCGTGATGGCGGTGGTTAGACTATCACTTCCGAGTAAGCCATCGTCCACATAAAAATTGTTCTGCAACGCCGAGGTTCCCAGGGGGTATTTTGTGCGATTTTCTTTGGATAACTCTAACAAACATTTGATGGCAAGATATGGTGCTGCTTTGGTCCCGTAAGTCACTGTGTTTAGCTGATAATATTTAATCTCTTCTTCGGGATTTTTCCTCCATATGATAACTTGATGCATCCGATCATGGGGGTTGATTAAGATCTGCCTATACATTTTCTGAATATCTGTAGTGAAAACGTATCTTGGAATTCGAAAGCGTAGTAAGACGGTAAACAAATCATTTTGGATGATCGGCCCTGTGTGCATTATGTCATTTAATGATAATCCTGATGATGTCTTCGCGGAAGCGTCAAAAACTACCCGTAACTTGGTACTGCTACTATCAGGTTTGCTAATACAATGGTGTGGAATAACGTAATGTGGTCTGCGCCAAATGCCTGTGCTTGATACTTCAGTCATGTGTCCCAAACTCTTATAACGTATTCTTCCATAAAGTTAGTGTAAGAAATCTTCAGTTCAGGGTTTTTTCCTAGCCGCCTTTCTATTGCCAAGAAACGATTAAGAGCCATTTGTTTTGAATCTCCTAATGCTGCTGGACTATCCGTGAAGGGAATTTTTACCACAAATCGTCCATCGGAGTTTCTTCGAGTGTTATGAGAAAAATGCAATTCACATCGTTTTTCTGTAGCTGTGAATTGGGATTTGTGGTTTTCAACTTCTTCCAATTTCCAGAACCTTTCGATTAGTGCACTTGTATCTTCATCAGCTTCACTAAAAATGCCACATGTAGCAGAAGTAACTTTGGTTTCTTCTACCTTGTCAGGCACTACCCATCCAAATATAGTATTTTGTAAACTTGGGAGATTGTTGCTTAATTTGATTTGACCAGTTGATAGTACTTGTAAGAAAAATTCTGCACATCTATGTTGCCAGGCTGAAAGAATGTTGGATCAGCGAGTGGTATATTGGGTGGAATATTCCATGACGACACATCTATAAATTTTGACGGCTGAGCGCTTACAATTTTTGGCAACACAAGCGCTTCCAGCCGTGCTTCGAATCCATTTATTGTGGACCGCATTGCTACGCTTATTCGTGATTTACAATCCTTCTTGTTGGCTCCAATCCCTTCTATACTGAATGAAGCGTGTTTTTGTTGGAGTCCCAGCTTCTTAACAAGTCTCTCTGTAACAAGATTTACTTGAGAGCCAGAATCCAACACTGCTCTGCATTTAAGCTCTCGACCACTGTTTGTTATTAGTTGTATACAAACAGTGCTGAGCATAACGTATTTGTTGCAGCTAGCCTCATCTGCTGCGGATAAGCTGACTGGAATGGATCCCGTCTTGTTAGATGACGATGTGGGCGCATTTCCTGTCTTTAATAACATTGATCCTTGATTGTTGGATGTTGATAATGATGAACTGGTTGGCTTTGTTGACATAGCCTTTTGCTGCTTGCATGATGATGATGAACGGACTGGCCTGAAGCTCACTGTCGTGTTTTTCAAACTCTTCCCAATATTTTGTGAGACGCTGCAGTCGCTCATTGAAATAACTTGTGGTCGTTTTCCTTTGTGGTGAATCCTTCTTGAAGTTTTTGATCAGATTTTGTATTTCTTCTCCAACTCCCTTTTGCACTTCCAAGGTCTGTTGGAAAGTAGCCATTTTTGAAGAAACCCAGCAGGAGTTTGTTTATTTGTTGAATAGAAGACAGGAGTTTGATTACAGTTGATTTGGTGGCGTGTGAGTCCACCCGGGGGCGCCAATGTTTAAACCCGCGTTTGGATTTATTTTAGTTTGGTTATAGACCCAAGCACATAAACTTGGACTATGGTTTTAAGTTTGTTGTCACAAACAGCACTTGCACTGTTTGTGGAGCTGGAAAGTTTTGATTATAAGAAACACTCGGTTTGATTGTAAAACACGTACTCCCCTTTTATTAAGGGGGTCCTCTGGTAATCCGAAAAATTTTTTTTCGATTCGAAATAGTTTAGGAGATACAGGCATTTTTGTGTAGGTATGTTTTCGTCAAAATAACGCATGAGCAAAGTTGTTTATTTGCCTGCAGTCATTAGTCGAAAATTCTGTGGAATTCTTCCAAAATATGTATTGATATTACAAAATATACACACACAGTATGTATACATGCAGTATGTATACATGCATGTTTTGATTTAGGGGTTGAAATGATTTTGAGCCCAGGTGTTCACATGAAAGAAGCAAACGAACGAGATTCAGTTTATTTTCGAACGCTGAAAGCTACGCGTGCGCGATAACTGCTGTTGTAAAATAAAAGAAAAATCGTTTTGTTTTTTTTTTTGCTATGGATAAAAAAAGCCACCCAAACGCGCCGCGTAAGTACGCGTATCGAACCAAAAAGAGGCATTTTCGTGGAAACCAGCACTCCCAAGTAGAGGACACCGACTTTGCCAGCACATCGGCCAAAAAATTGAAGAAAACGCAAGACAATGAAGTCATCATCGAAAACAACCTCCAGTTCTGTTTCTTGGAATTTTTTTCATTTTTCCAAACGCTTGCTGCTCTGGTTATCTGCGCCCAATGTAAACAAAAAATTCGATTTGGAAAAACATGTATGCGTGGAGTCGGCTTCAAAGTGAGTCTGCAGTGCCAATGTAAAGCTACACAGTATATTAATTCTTCGCCGGTGGTCGGTAAATCTTTTGTTGTAAATCGCCGGTTGATATTTGCCATGAGATTGCTTGGAATAGGGAGAGAAGGTATTAATATGTTCTGCGGATTAATGGACATATGCCAAGGATTGTGCCTTGATGCGTACTATGGCACCTTGAAAAACATGCATGTGTCTGCTAAAGCAGTTTACAAGCAGTGCCTGTTGAATGCGGTTAAAGAAGAGCAGGAACAGCAGAAAGAAAAAAATCCTGACTGTGACTCCTCATTGCTGACCGTTTCAGGGGATGGCACCTGGAAAAAACGGGGATTCTCGTCTCTTTTTGGTGTCACTACGCTCGTCGGTAAACATACCAAAAAAGTGGTTGACTCCGTTGTCAAATCAAGCCTTTGCCAGGCATGCAAAATGTGGGGAAAAAAAAATGATTCTGCAGACTTCGAAGAATGGTACGAATCGCACCAGAAAACATGCACAAACAACCACAGTGGGAGTGCGGGCAAGATGGAGGTAGATGCCGTGAAGGAAATGTTTGCCTCATCGATCGAAAAATATGGCATAAAATATGAAAAATATATTGGCGATGGCGACAGCAAAACCTTCAAGGCCATTATAGACCTTGATCCGTATAACGGCGACCCCGTTGTCACAAAAAAGGAGTGCATCGCTCACGTGCAAAAACGCATGGGCACACGGCTGCGCAAGGCCAAAAAAGAAAACAAAGGCATCGGTGGAAAAGGCACTGGCAAACTGACAGACAAAGTCATAAGGGAGCTGACTACTTACTATGGACTTGCTATTCGACGTAATAAGGACTCTGTGGAAAACATGAGAAAAGAAATATGGTCAACATATTATCACAAAAGTTCAAGTGATAGTAATCCACAACATATGTATTGCCCACCTGGTGAGTCCAGCTGGTGCGCCTATCAAAAGTCAGCAGCAGAAGGCTCATTAGCCTCATTTCACCACACGTACGCCCCACTTGATGGAAAGGTTCTGCAAGTAATGAAGCCCATATACGAAGCGTTATCATCCGACGATCTACTCAACCGATGCACTGGAGGTGAAACGCAAAATTGTAACGAATCGTTCAACTCGCTTTTGTGGACCTTTGCGCCGAAACATATCCACTGTGGTGCTACCACAGTCGAAATCGCAAATTTTCTGGCAACCTGCATTTTCAACGAAGGCTTCACAAGTATTTTAAAAATAATGTCAACAATGGGTATTGTCATCGGCCCACAAGCCGAGATGTATGCTGAATCTCGCGACGGAAAACGACTTCAACGCTCAAAGCTAAAAACGTACGCATCATCGAAAGAGGGTCGCACAGCCCGCAGAGCCCAAAAAGCCATGGAAAACTCGTTTTATGAGATGGAGGAAGGCACACTTTATGGGGCTGGAATTGCCGATTAATATTCGTAAGTATTGTATTAAAAAAATATGTGTTAATGTCATTTGTGTGCCTCAAAATTGAAGTCAAAAGTTTAAACGCGTTTTTCTCGAAACCATGTTTTTCAAAACTTTGCGCACGATAACTCAAACAGTTTTTGACCGATTTTGATATATAGGGCATGAAACGACGCAGAATTTACGCCGCTATAGCCCCTACCTCAAACTTGCCGAAAAAATAATGTTTACTATTTTTTTTCTACACTAGACTACAAAAAAAAAGGTCGAAATTCGATTTTTCATTTTCAAAGTGGCGGCTCCCCCCCTAAAAAAATTTCGATTTTTGTTTCCGAGGTAGGGGCTATAGGGACATTCATTCTAAGTAACTGAATTTTTTTTTTTTCAGACGATGTTTACACTTGGAATCGTGCGCAATTTCGACCCACCTTTTTTCCGGAGAACCTCGTTACCAGGCCGAGAACTTTCTGAACGGTCCATAAATTCACTTTTTCAAAATTTTGTATTTTTTTCAATAAATTAAGCTACCCAAATCAAAAAACGGAACTAAAATATCTTTACTCGTTCTCTTTCCACAATATTTTGAAAAAAGGCTAAAATTTGGCATAGATTACCAGAGGACCCCCTTAAAGTCTTTTCGACCTTTTATAGGCGAAAATCAGTACAATATACAGTAAATATTAACAAATAAAATCGATGAAATATGTAAAAATACATAAACAAAATTGACTTAAAATATAAGTGCATATTTCTGTATGCACAAAAAACAACCTTGGCCATGAGTTGAGTCGTCAGCATATTTGACGAGCATACGAAAATAAGCAAAACAAAAGAGTCATATTTCTATGCTCTGGTTGAACTGTTTTTTGTTCTTACTTTATTACGTTGAGTTTACTCGCGTTCAAGACCAAGGTTGTTTTTTCGATGGAAATGTACTGATTCAAAACCTTGAAATGCACGATTCTCTGACCATGAAAATTGACTCTTCATAGCCACGAAAACGTGCGAGTTCAGTGGCCCTGAACCCGTACAGATCGATTGGACCAAATTTCGGCAATTTCGTGAACCCAACCACCAGCCCTTTATCCAATATAGCACCACAACATACACTGAAATGATCGATTGGACCAAATTTCAGATCACTGAGCCACCATGTCTTCAGTTTTTTACTCAAGAGCAGTTGACTGATCTGCAGTACTCGGATGACATTATTAAAATTACAGGTGAGCATTATAGTAGACATTATGGCCCTTAGTAATAGAAACGTAAAAATTCACTTCTAAACTCAAACTTGGTTATTATAAGCTACTTTTAAGATTTCGTAGTAATAAAACAAATCTAACAAAAGTCGACTTCAGTGCTTCTACTGTGAACTGATCTTAAATTTTATGTCTGAACGTATCCTTGTTCGGTTTGCTTAACAGCTTATGTTATTATTTGCTTATTTTTAACACAAAGCAAAATAAATGGAAGCCGCTATTAAAGTAAGTTTCTTCTTTTGTCTGCTTATGCTATTGTTGGTTTACTTCTTTTTATTTATAGAAACGTGAAAGGGATCGAAATTGGACGTGGGAGGAGAAGGAATTCCTCAAAGATATAATTGCTATAATACATCGATGTTGTTGACTCCAAAATTAACAACACCCAAATGATTGCAAAAAAAAATTGGGCTTGGAAATCCATAAACGAGGAGATGAAGAACAATGGACTGGAAGTTTACCGATTTCAAAATTGGAGGCACAATGGATGAGGATGAAGACGACAGCGCGTACGAACATCTCATCTCTTCTTTTAAAAGGGCTGTCAATGCAACTGGTGGCGGAAATGAGCCTCAACAACCCGATGAGCTCGATTATGCCATACAGGAGTTATTGCCGATGGATTTTGAAGAAGACGATGCTCCGTTCGATAGCGATGCTCACTATAGTGGCGCTGTAGAAAGTGCTGTAAGTTCGGGAGTCGATGCAGGCAGGGAATGTCGTGATAGTGGCAGCAGTGTCGGCGGTGCGGTTGCCAAAAAAACCGCTGAAAAATGTGTTGCAGTAGTGCCGGTGGTGTGGGTGCCAGAAAAAATAGCCATAAAAAATCCGACGTTACTGCAATGACGTTTTGAAAGCTAGGCTAGAACAGATCCAATTGGAAACTGACAATGAAAAGGAGTTGTTAAAGCTGAAAAAAGAAATTAAATTAAAGAAATTATAATTAATTAATGTCAAAATAAAAAAAGAAAATCAAGAGAACTGAAAGTGCAAATCATTTGGGTGTTGTTGAGTTTAGAGTCAGCAACATCGACAAATGAATTGATTATTTTTTTGACGACTTTCTAAAACTAAATTGAATTGAATGAAATAAGGAAAAGAAAACTAAGTACAAATAGAAATAAGCATTAAAATAAGAAAGATATAAAACTGAATTTAATAGAGATATCAAAATAACTAAAGGTACATATTAAAAACGAATAATAATTAAATTTAAATAAAGATGTTTGTTTTTGTTTACTGTAAATAATAATAAAATAAAAAGAAAATGTTTATTCAAACAAGATTTCATTTCAAAAAAAACCATTTTTTTTCACTTAGATAGTGTTTGTAAAATGTGTGGCTATGAACATGCTTCTAAATTGCCTTCCTCTTTGCTCGATATGTTCTTCTGTACAGTTAAAGTTGTCATTTGTTTGCTCTTCTGGTGCTATGGAAAACAAATTAAGCTTATAATTATAATTTTGGTTTAAAAAGTTCTTACCAAATTCAATTGAATCTTCCGACAAAGAAACGCCTCTCTTTTTAGCAATATTCCAAAGAACTGCAACTGCAGCCACTGAATTTTTTGCTGTGTTTAAATTGCAATGGAAACCATTAAAAAAGGATCTGAAGCAATTTTTTAGCTGACCAAAAGTCCTTTCGACTACTGCTCTGGCGAGAATATGATGTTTTTGATATTTTTGTTCATCAGCGGTTAGGGTTGTACCAAATCAAAATGGTGTCATCATTATATTGGTCTGTTTATATCCGCCATCGCCGAGTATTATTCCTCCCATGCCATTTATATTTTGAAGCCGTGTTTTTATTGTCGATGAACTGTTAATTCTAGAATCATGAGCACTTTCTCTCCAACGTGCGACAATGTCCAAAATTTCACTATTACAATTGACTAACATCTGCGCATTAAGGGAAGAAAAACCTTTTCTGCAACGGAACCAACTCTCCGCCGGGGTATTTAATTTTAATGTGAGTGCAGTCAATAGCACCGAGGCATTGCGGAAACCCAAATTTATTAAAAAAATCTCGTTTTATCACCCTCAAGCCTTGACTTGATTCGGGGAAATTTACAAATTGTGGCAGTTTTGAAGTCAAGGGGTTGACCACTTTTTGGATCACTGTGCTGACCGTTTTTTGGCTTACTCCGTGTGTGTCACTCAGCGAATTCACAAATAAACTTAAAGCTTACCGGTGTTTAGTTGATAGCTGCCCTTAGCAAGATACTTCAAAGTTATGCAAACCATTGCAAGTGGTGCGATAGAGGATCCTTTATTGCTCGAAGGTTTAATGTCGTATTCGATCAAATCCTTTATGAAAAGCACGGTTTCCTTATCAAATCTAGTAAAGATTGCATTGGCTTAAATTGCTTATTTATATAATATATAATTCTACATCATTGTTGAATTCTAAAGCGTTTAAACGGCTTTTGTAGTTTTTCTTTGCACTTGTGCTTCTGGCATCATTTATTATTTCTAGATCCCGAAAAATGTCATCGTCCATATTCACTACAATTGTTTAAAATGTCAATTTAAAATGGACTTAGAATCAGGCGAGCCACAACTATATGTTTTCTAACTTAGAAGTGACTTTTTTGTTATTATCGTATTATCGCAATTATTATGTTATTATCGGAAATAGTATTTACCATGTTATATGTTTTTTACTGATTATCCTTGTCATTCACAAAACACCGAGCGTTACGTACAAATTGTGCACAAGTCGGCCACAGCAGTCACTGTAGAAAACCGTTTGAGGCACAATTTCTCGAAGCTTATAATTTAGCTTCGCTTTTATTTATAATTTAGCTTTAGCTTTTATAATCCAGTAAAGATTTAGAAAATTAATAAAAAGTCGAGTATGACTTTCGAGTCGAAAGTCGATTGACGAACTTTTTCAAAGTGTTATTTTTGGGATTAAATGGGTAAACTGCGCCAAAAATAAATTTGATCGATATTATTTGTTTCGATGGTTTTAATAGTTTTTTGTGAGCTTTAATTATTTGACATTTTTAGAATTTCATAATATAGTAGGAACTGAGATAAGTTGAGTGAATATGCGCAAAAAAAAAGATTCAAGAAAAAAAAGATCAGAAAAAATTTATTAAAAACCAACAAGTACACACATAAGAAATTCTAAGAATCGGACAAGAAACACCGAAGATATAAAAAAACGAAAAAAGCACCATAGGGACCATTTTTTTGAAAATGTCTTTTAAATATCTAAAAATTGAGGCGGTGTCGTCAAATAAAGGTTAGTTTTTGTGAAACGGTCTAGTGTACATGATTCGTCTATTCGACATTTGTGAGTTCCTTACGTTTTTAGGGCATGAGTGAATATTTCGTTAGACAAAAAATTCCATTTTAACCCACCGCATTTCATGTACTTTCTTTATTAAGACTTATTTGGATTCTATGATTTCCTTGAACAAAAATCAAAATTGTTTGGACAATAACTTCCACTGGGATTATTTATAGACTTAGTTTTCTAATGGATTTCTTTTCCAGGTTTATTGGCCACATAGCCACAGGTTCTACAAGGAATATATAGAAACATAAGTTCAGAAAGTAAATGATCTTGATGCCAAAAAAAAAACAACGTCTATACAGAGTTTAACAAAAAAAAGTTCCATTTAAGAAAAACGTTTGCTTTTTTACCCTTATATGGACGAAGTAAGCAAATAATTTCAACAGTCAGTATTTCTGAGTCCGATTTGTATAACATTAATCATTTTAGTAGAATTTTAGTCTAATAATTTTTTCAAGCCATAAATACTTATTTTTCATTTTTAATGGAAGTCCATTGTCTCTGAAACTGGTGCTGCAATTCAAAGTGATAATAAGTGATTTAAGTGAATATTCCCTTAAACAACAAATCATATCTTCAGAAATTCTTTCCCGTTTGCAATGCTGCCTCCCGGACAATTAGGCCTTTTTGAACATGAATAGAACAGGACAAAAATGCCTACGAAATCTTAATCAATAAGAACTGATAACCAATCTCATTATAGATTTTAATATTATAGAAGAAAACTTGGAAACAATGTTAAAATAATTGTAAATTAGTTTTAAGAAAATACTGGTTATTTCAATATTTAAGCGTTTGAAATCGAAAATAAAATCAGAGATTATCTAGCGTTGGTGGATTATAGCGTTGGTGCGCTCCAAAAACACCAAACACTCATCACGAACAGTTTGTTATAGTGCAAAACTTTTTTATAGTTTCTGCTTAACTAATTTTTAATACGATTGAAAGATACCGGACGATTAGTCCTTTATATGGCAATCCTGCGACTTTCCTGAATCTTCGGATTATTAAAGAAAACAATATATTCTTGCTAACTATTCTATACAATATTTTATAGAATAGTTATATATTATATAAAGATATAGATTATATGTATTATATATAGTTATTCTATATCTATACAAAATTTAAATGACTACACAAAAAGAAATAAACCAAATTTTCGAAAAATGGGAAAACTTGCTACTCCCGTCTAAAGAAGAAGAATACAACCCTCAATGCAACAAAACTGAAGAATACGAGCCTGCACAAATACCTACAAGTATACCGAAATATACAGCAACAAGTCTAAAAAACGCGGGTCCAAAACGTTTAACAATTGAAGAATACCAGGCAAGACAACAGAAACTAAAACAACAAAAATCACCAGAAGAAGAAAGAACAAGAGCTGGTAAAGCTGTCAAAGCAAGCAACGTGCAGCAGAATTACACCGAATCATCAGGATAACTACCGATCCAATAAAGAAAAAGTTGCTATTACAAAAACTAAATATAGAAAAACAATCTATCTATACTATTAATAAATCTGTAGCCACTTTCTATGTTCACTCATCACGTTTAAACGACAACTCAGATTTTTATAAAATTTTGTACACATATTTATAGGTCAGCAGAGAGTGCAATAGGATACTTTATTTTAACCCATTAACAACCAATATTACTATATGGAAACATATGCGTCTCGAATTTTCATTAAATACTGCATAATATTTCAAAAGTTTTAGTGCCAGTTTTTTAAAAAAAGTAAAATTAGCATGCAATAATAACTTATTTCTGCTCAATGGCATACATAGTTTTCACCAAAATGTTGCTTCAAGTCTAAAAATGTCTGTTTTTTATGGTTTTCTTTCGGCCCTAATGGATTAAATTGCACTTCGGTTAAACGAGAACAAAATCAATAAACGCTTTTAAATTTCCTTCAATTTGATACCAAAATCATGTATGTAGTTTGAAAACTGTGAAAAATTTTAGTACCAGATCTTTTTAGTATTAATTATAAGCTGAGAATGAGAGAAAAACGACTTGAAATTCACACTTTTAGCTTTGAAGGCAAATATTTCAGTCAGTTTGCAATGGATTTCAATAATTTTTTTTGAAAAATGTTGTTTGTTAAAATATCCTTCAAACATAAGTTGAAATTTTTACTAAACCAAAGTATTAATATTTTTAAAAATCTTTTTAAAAAATGTTCAAAAATTTTTAGTTTAAGCCAAAAAATTGGATAAAAGTTGTTTTTGTTGTAAAAAAAATTAAATCCTAAATTTAGGTTTTCGATTTCCTATCAGATGATATAACAATCTTAAGGTTAATAATTTGTAGTATTACTTAAACAATAAAAAATCGTTTTGGTAGCGAAAAATCAAGCCTACCCACTATCAATTTTTGAATGAAAACTTTTTGAAAACCCGGCGAAGCGGCGGGTTTAAGCTAGTATTATAATAAGAATAATAAATAAATGAATAAATTATATACTTTTTCAAATTATTGGTAACTATAATATTGGGTCGATAGTTACCAAAAATCACATACATAACATGGACTGTAGTTATAATACTAGTAATTATTTCTTTATTAGCTTACATTATGTATAGAATTAACCTATATTACAAAAAATACGTAAGGAAACATATCAACAGAGCGAACGTTTAATGAAAATATTAAATTTTAAATAATAGTTTCAACATTATAGAATCATGAAAACCGCAACACTTTGCAAGTACCAAGGATGCTATAGTCCATTATTAAAAAAACATTGTATAGCATGCAAACAAAAAATCATTGATATAGGAAAAATTATATATTTAGAATACAAAGGAAGTTCTTGGCATCAAGAATGCTTTAAATGTAATAAATGTAAAATTAGACTTAGTAGATTAGATTTCGTTGAACAGAACTCACAATTATTTTGTAAATATTGTAATGAATAAACACCAAACAATGTAAAACAAAACAAAAAAATAAAAAAAAAAAAATAAAATATGTTAAAAATATATATATATTGAGAACTTAATGGAACATGATATTTTTTTATGAGGTACAAAAAATTAAACAAAACATTAAGAAATCTTCTAACAGAAAATATACACAACAATCAATTGATTTAAAAATTAATTATTTAAATAGATACAAATTTCACTTTAATAAAACAGCTGAAGAGCTAAACAAGCTAGAAGCATATAAATTGAGTGAACAATTCCTTATACTATTGAATGAAACACAGAATCCTTTATCAAATCATAGTAATATACATGCAATAACAATAGAGTTCAGCTACTACAGCTTTTTCGCACTTCCTCACCATTAACCCATCTAAAGCCACGACCCAGTAATCATTGAAAAATATCAATGCTATGGATACAAGTGACCACAAACAAGTAAATGTGGGAAAAATTTACCCACCAATGAATGGGGCGGGCGCAGGGACAACACAAGACGTAACAACTAACCATGCGTATACATAGATCTAATTACACAACTATTTTTAATCTACTTTTGAGTTGACCTTTTGACAAATTACAATTGTTAACAAAGGAACTCATGCGGTTTAAAGGAGCAGTAGCCATATAATATGTTCTACTAAATGGTAAATAAATTAGGTTGTTAGCGTTTCTACTGCTTATACGGTTAGTTAAATGAGAAAGAATTTATATGAGAAAGAAGTTCTAGAGAATCGAATACACCTGGTGTTAATAGATGATATCTGCAGACTTCCTTCGGTCACTTAAAGACTGCATTTTTAACAGCTTCAAACGATCCTCATAAGGAGGGAGGTCTAATATGTCCGTCCCACTTAAGCCCTTTCGAGCAAACCGAACAAAACGTTTTTGGATACTTTCTATTCGATCAGCAAAACAAACGAAAGAAAACATTATGTTACACTAGCAGCAGTATGACTGACTTTTCATAGCAGCGTGGCTGACGTTAACGACAGACTGACCAAGCGACATTATTTTGTTATTCATATTTTCAATTCTTACATTATAGTTTCTGCTTAACTAATTTTTAATACGATTGAAAGATACCGGACGATTAGTCCTTTACATGGCAATCCTGCGACTTTCCTGAATCTTCGGATTATTAAAGAAAACAATATATTCTTGCTAACTATTCTATACAATATTTTATAGAATAGTTATATATTATATAAAGATATAGATTATATGTATTATATATAGTTATTCTATATCTATACAAAATTTAAATGACTACACAAAAAGAAATAAACCAAATTTTCGAAAAATGGGAAACTTGCTACTCCCGCCTAAAGAAGAAGAATACAACCCTCAATGCAACAAAACTGAAGAATACGAGCCTGCATAAATACCTACAAGTATACCGAAATATACAGCAACAAGTCTAAAAAACGCGGGTCCAAAACGTTTAACAATTGAAGAATACCAGGCAAGACAACAGAAACTAAAACAACAAAAATTAAAAGAAGAAGAAACAAAGAACATCATCATCATCATCACCATCACCATCACCATCACCATCACCAACATCATCACCATCACCATCACCAACATCATCACCATCACCATCACCATCACCATCACCATCACCATCACCATCATCATCATCATCATCATCATCATCATCATCATCATCATCATCATCATCATCATCATCATCATCATCATCATCATCATCATCATCATCATCATCATCATCATCATCATCATCATCATCATCATCATCATCATCATCATCATCATCATCATCATCATCATCATCATCAGCATCATCATCATCATCATCATCATCATCATCATCATCATCATCATCATCATCATCATCATCATCATCATCATCATCATCATCATCATCATCATCATCATCATCATCATCATCATCATCATCATCATCATCATCATCATCATCATCATCATCATCATCATCATCATCATCATCATCATCATCATCATCATCATCATCATCATCATCATCATCATCATCATCATCATCATCATCATCATCATCATCATCATCATCATCATCATCATCATCATCATCATCATCATCATCATCATCATCATCATCATCATCATCATCATCATCATCATCATCATCATCATTATTATTATTATTATTATCATTATTATTATTATCATTATTATTATTATTATCATTATTATTATTATTATTATTATTATTATTATTATTATTATTATTATTATTATTATTATTATTATTATTATTATTATTATTATTATTATTATTATTATTATTATTATTATTATTATTATTTTTATTATTATTATTATTATTATTATTATTATTATTATTATTATTATTATTATTATTATTATTATTATTATTATTATTATTATTATTATTATTATTATTATTATTATTATTATTATTATTATTATTATTATTATTATTATTATTATTATTATTATTATTATTATTATTATTATTATTATTATTATTATTATTATTATTATTATTATTATTATTATTATTATTATTATTATTATTATTATTATTATTATTATTATTATTATTATTATTATTATTATTATTATTATTATTATTATTATTATTATTATTATTATTATTATTATTATTATTATTATTATTATTATTATTATTATTATTATTATTATTATTATTATTATTATTATTATTATTATTATTATTATTATTATTATTATTATTATTATTATTATTATTTAAATTATTATTATTATCGTTATTATTATTTCCATTATTATTATTATCATTAAATTATTATGATTAAATTATTATCATTAAATAATTATCATTAAATTAGTATCATTAAATTATTATCATTAAATTATTATCATTAAATTATTATCATTAAATTATTATCATCAAATTATTATCATTAAATTATTATCATTAAATTATTATCATTAAATTATTATCATTAAATTATTATCATTAAATTATTATCATTAAATTATTATCATTAAATTATTATCATTAAATTATTATCATTAAATTATTACCATTAAATTATTACCATTAAATTATTATCATTAAATTATTATCATTAAATTATTACCATTAAATTATTATCATTAAATTATTATCATTAAATTATTATCATTAAATTATTATCATTAAATTATTATCATTAAATTATTATCATTAAATTATTATCATTAAATTATTATCATTAAATTATTATCTTTAAATTATTATTATTACCACTATTACTATTATCAATATTATTATTATTATATAAAATACAAAAAAGAAAAATAACTTATGAGAGAATTAAAAGACTTTAAATTGCAAGAAGAGAAAGATATAGATATTAAATAGAGAGTGATATTAAGAATTAGAAAAAAAAGATAAGATAGAGTGCCTAAAAGAACCCCTCCTATTGATTTCCCTTATTTTACGAGGGCATTTCAAAGCTTAATGGCGATAATGAAAAATAGACGCGAAGAATTTAACGAATTATATCTAGGAACTTTACGAACATGACTCCTTCTAAATACAGAAAATTGAAGTTTCTCTAACAAGTAGGAAGGTGTTTTCTCATGTATAAGCTTATGCAGAAACATGTAGTTACGTGCGTTGAGATAAGCAGCTAATTCACAACCTAGTATTGCATTTCTGAAGGCAGACAGGTGGTCAATTTTTCGAAGGACATATACATAGCGTGTAACATAATTGAAGGCAATTTGCAGTTTTAAAAGGGAGGATGAGTCAAGTTTACTATAATCTATTTCTGCATATGATATTATAGGTAAGATCAGTTGCATTTCCAATCTACGTTTTATATCAATAGGAGTAACACAAGCAGATAATCTTAAATTACGGAGGACATAATAAACTTTTTGGACAACAATATTAACATGATCTACACATGATAGACAAGTATTAATACAGAAACCTAAATTTACTATTTTCGACATAACAGTAAGCTTGCTATTACCGATAAATAAATCAGATACATCATCAAGATGAGTTTTAATCTTACAAATAGGTAGCACATACGATTTAGCAGCATTTAATTGAAGACCGTTTAATTTAGGCCACTTAATGCTACTGAGGTCTTCGTTCAGTCTACAACACAGGTCATCTAGGAGTCTAATTCGTCCCGAAAGATAAAGCTGTACGTCGTCGGCGTAAGCATGAACAGATGCATGTTTGTAGACAGTGAAGATGTCATTGATGAACATGGTGAATAGCAGAGGACCAAGTATGGAACCCTGAGGTACACCACTTGAGACATTTGTATAGGAAGAAAATTCTTGGTTAACTTGAACTCTTTGCATCCGATTACTTAAATTACTAGACATAAGATTAACAGCACTAAGGTGCGTTTCATATTTATAGGACCACTTAAGAATTGTTTTTAACTTCCAAGAAATTGGTTGAAGGGTATAACCGTGTTCGACTTAAATGACCTACCCACTGAGTGAGAACTATTTGTTCTCAATTCGATTTTATATTGACATAACGGTACAATTAAAAGAAGAAAACAAAAATTGCCCTGTTTCATAATTATAAGACCACTTTCATTATTAAAGAAAATATGCACATTTTATTGGAAATTTTTATTTTTTTTTTATTTAAACTAACTCAGTAGACCCCCCTTTTTTATGATGACATCAAATATTCTTGAGCTCATACTCTCTATTAAATTTATAATTAAATTATTATCAATTTTATTCCATTCTTGGACTATCGCACTTTTAAGGCTCTCAACAGAATCGTATTGTTTGTTTTCCTTGTAAATTCTTCGTACAAGAATGCCCCATAGGTTTTCGATTGGATTCAAGTCAGGGGAACACGCTGGCCAATCTAAAACTCTAATATTTTTGGCAGTAAACCACGATTTTGCTTCCCGGCTGACATGAATTGAGGCATTATCTTGTTGAAAGACATATTCTTTTTCACAATTTTTCTGCAAAAACGGCAACAAACTCATCTGCAGGACTTCTGTGTATGCCTTAGAGTTCATTTTAAAAGAAGTAAACTGTACTTCCAGGCATCCTGACGAGAAAAAGGCCCCCCATAGCATTACACTTCCACCACCGAAGTTTCTTTTAGAAAAATATAGGGGTTTCCTTCCACAAATCACGCCAGTAACCTTGGAATCCATCTGGGCCATCCAGATTCCATTTTTTCTCATCAGAAAATATAACCTAAAACACATTTTTTAACATTGATTATATGTTTTAAATAAAGAACTTTAATTGCTTACATTATGCCAATTGGTGCCCATATTTGTTCTTGCAAAAAGCAATCTTGCATGTTTGTGACGTTCGGTCAAGCGTGGAGCAGTACGCAATTTGGAAAATTTAATGTTTTGACTATTATTTAATACTCGCCACGAACACCGTAGTTCGTGATACGGACGCTCCAGAAATATTCGTCAAATCGCGCAAGCTCTTTTTCGAATTGCTTGCCGTTCTCAATATATGGCGCACTCCAAGGTCATCAATTTTTTTTTTCCTTCCGGAACGTTTTTTGCTACCCTAGCTCTCAGGATCTTTTAAAAAGTTAATCACAACTTGATGGCTGCGATCGATTTTGCGAGCAATTTCACGAAATCCCAAATTTTCCTCATGAAATGCTAAAATTTTCCCTTTTTCAATGTCGGAAAGTTCCTTACCATGAGGCATTTTAAAAATTATATATATTTGTTGATGTAACCACTTTAAATATTTATGTTCTCTCACTGAAATTCGCGACTGTAATGCAAAAACTTCAATTGGTCCTATAATTATGAAACAGAGCAATTTTTGTTTTCTTCTTTTGCAAGTACCGTTATTAGAATTTGAGCTTGGCTTGGGAAGAAATATTTCCCATTCTATGGTGCGGTCATGTCCGTCGAACACGTTGATACCCTACAACCAATATCTTGAAAAATATATTCGATTATTAAGTGGTCCTATATATATGAAACGCACCTTATCACAGAATTTACAGAGAAACTTAAACTTCTGACACAAGTATTTATGGTTTACTTTCTCGAAGGCCTTTGAAAAGTCAAGTAAACAAAGAAGGGTCATAGAACCAGCATCGAATTCAGGTCGAATATCATCCATCACCTTTACTACTGCAGAGCAGCATCCATACCCTGCCCTGAAAGAATAGGGGATAGTAGTTTTTTCTGGAATAAAAATGTACTTATTTGTTGAGCCATTAGTTTTTCACATATTTTAGACAAAGGTGATAATATGCTTATAGGCCGGAAATCATAAGCCTCAGAAGGAAATTGGTTTTTGGCTACAGGATGACGATGGCAACTTTCCAAATGTTAGGAAATGATGAAGTTGTTAAGCTTACTTACTTACATGGCCGTAACAACCCATGACCGGGTTTCGGCCGACATCATCAGCTCTCGCCAGGTGCCTCTGCTTTGCGCGCGCCTTCTCCAATCGGATACACCAAGTGCGGTTAGGGCTTCCTCAGCCTGGTCCATCCATCGGAGGCATGATCTCCTTCGTCGTCGTTGACCAGCGACCCTCGCCTCGATCACTTTTTTCGGTGGAGCTTCGTCGTCCATACGATGGATATGACCCAGCCAGCGTAGTCGCTGCAGTTATACGGCGAACTACGTCAATATCTTCGTAGAGCTCATACAGCTCGTGATTCATTCGGATGCGATAGTCATCGCCGACTCGAACAGGACCGAAGATTTTGCGAAGAACTTTTCTCTCGAACACCCCCAAAGCGGCTGCGACAGTTTGCGAAACTACCCATGCCTCAGCGCCATAAAGCAGCACAGGTAGAACAACCGTCTTGTAGAGTGTTAGTTTTGTCGATCGAGAGAGGGCTCTGGAACTTAGTTGCTTACTGAGCCCGTAGTAACACCTATTAGCAATTATTATTCTTTGCTTTATCTCCAGGCTGATTTCGTTGTTGGTATTAATGGCGGTGCCAAGGTAAACGAACTCCTTGACTACTTCAAAGTTATAGCTGCCAGATGAAACGTGGGAGTCTAAGTTTAATGAATTTGGTGGAAATGCCATCACCAGAAATTGCATTAAACTTAATCTGCGAAATGCATCTTCCAACATCGATTTCATTAACTGTAACAAAATGGAATGATTGTTGCATGGTCTGATTGTTAGGGAAGGACATATCATCGTTAGGAACAGTAAAAGTATCTACAAAAAAGTTTTTTTAGTACATAACCCAAGTCTGTTTAAGTTCTTTCTCAACAGTTTGGTTGGAAGGGAGAGCTTAAGCTTATCGGAATAATATCTTGTTTTGGACTGTCTTATTAATAGAACAGCTTCATTTCTGGCCAGTCTTAAAGCTTCCCAGTTGACTGATGAAGGAGTTTTTTGCCATATTTTGTGAAGTTTGTTTCTTTTTTTAATGCAACTTAAAACATAATGAGTAATCCAAGGGAAAGATACATTCTTAATATTAAGCGTAATTTAATAGGAGCTAAAAAATAACTTAGCTTATCATTAACATCATGATGCAGCCAACACTCGTTAAACGAAACCATAGACAAATCATAATACAAAGACAGATAATCGATATGTTTAAAATCACGGTGTGAAAAGGTATTTGTAGTTGCATTATGAGATAAGTTCACATTTAACGAACAAAAAATTAAATCGTGATCAGAGATAAAATACAACTGGTCAAATAAAGAGACTACTGAAGGATTCGAGACAATAAAGTAATCAAGTAGACTGGGTGTGGAGTTGATGCAGAATCTTGTGGGCATAGTTCCATTTACTACTGATAACCCAAGAGTTGATATCTTGTCAATCAGTTGTTGTTTTACACTCTCATTGGAGAGAATATTGATGTTAAAATCACCACACAACAACATAAAGTCATAATCAAGTATTCAATTATTTAAAGCGGAAATTAATGGGTCAACAGGAAAACATTTATTGGGATTATAAACACATGACAGGAACAATTTTGTGCTATTGTCCGATAGACAAATATTTATGAACTCTATTCCAGGTCCGCTAGATCTACTTATAACTTTAGAATTTAGAGTATTTTTACAGTAAGCCACAACTCCTCCTCCTCTTTTCCCGGAGCGATCATTTCTATACATTGTATAATTTTTAATATTACACATTGCATCACATACGTCACCACATAATCATGTTTCAGAAACACAGATAACATCAACTAATGAATTATCGAAAACATATTTTATAAAATCAAGCTAAGACATATTCAAACTACGCGCATTAAAGTGTACAACATTTAATCCACTGCGCTGTTTGCACAGTACCTGTAGTAGAATTTTAGGATTATCATTAGCGCCAAAAGAGGAATAGGAGCCTAACATAAGAAAAAGATGTGTAGGAGAGTTTCTTTTAGACAAGAGATAAAAAATATAAGAACGAAGAAGAAAAAAAGGAAAAAGAAGACAAAAAAAGTACTTATAATTAATACTAAGATAAGACTAAACATATATATAAGTCGCATGTAGTACAAAAACTTATCCGTCAAGCGCGAAAACACCCGTTTCAACAATGTGAACCGCATAATGTACCTTTAAGGGCAAAAACGTCGGAAAGGGGCACAATTGTACCTACTTTTTCATCCCTGATGCTTACCATAAGGAGTGTCCTCAAAAGGGTAAATAAATGCTGCCACGATTTCCCAATAACGAGTGATCTCTTAAAACTTAAGACCAACACCGGTATATAGCGTGGTGCTATTTTTTATTCTTTAATAAAATTTCGTGTATTTTATTTTTTTTTTTTGAGAACAATTTTATTTTTTACAACTTCTATTTTCAAAGTAACAAATTTTCGTATAAATAATTTTTGATTAATAAAAATTGACATGAACAAAAAAACAGAATATAATTATTTTTAAAGGTTTTTGTTGTGTGACTTGTGTATGTGTGTTTTGTGTATGAGGTATGCAGACACCACATTCGAAAGGGCCATCGTACGGATTTTGGAGCGCGTGTCTGATGGAATCATTACGAATAAATACGAATTTACAACTCTTCAACGCCTGAGGTATGTACTGTTGATCTGCTATTATATGAAACTTGCTATCTGACTGAGTGTTTTTAACCTTTTCTTTAAGAGCTGACAAAATTTCTGCTGAGCTGCCTGTTGGATTGCTCTGTACCACTAGCTGCCGCGGCAGTCTCAGACTCTGTCCAAAAACCATTTCGGCAGGAGATGCTTTGATATCTTCCTTAACCGTTGATCTTAGACCTAACAGAACTAGGGGAATTTCTGAATACCAGTTCTTCTGGTTGTTGCTTGTCTTGTCATAAGTGATGCTTTTAATTGCCTGTGGAAGCGTTCTAGAATTCCATTGGCCTGCGGATGGTATGGAGATGTCATAATATGATGGCTACCTATGTTTGTAATAAACTGTTTAAACGTGTTGGAGGAAAATTGAGGTCCGCGATCTGAAGTAATTTCGCGCGGAACACCGAAACGTGAAATGAATTCTCTGTTGAAAGCCTCTATAATTGTGGCAGTCTCTATGTCTTTTAGTGGGTAAACCTCAGGCCAACGTGTGTTTCTATTGATGGCGGTTAATAGGTATCTGTAACCGTTTGATATGGGTAGTGGACCAACTAAATCGATGTGTATATGTTCAAAACGACCATGTGGAATGTGTATTTTCTGAGGTTGTGTTTTGGTGTGTCATTGTACATTCGCTCTCTGACAGTTCATGCATTCTTGCGACCATTTATTAATGTGTGCGTTCATACTGGGCCAGAAGTAACGTTGTGTGATGAGACGTCTGGAAGCCCTTGTTCCCGGATGTGATATGTTGTGTAGTTGTTCAAATATATTTTTTCGTAAAGTCTGTGGAATGTATGGTAGTGTATTGCCTGTGGAATGTTCGCACCAGATATTAATGTTTAAAAATGGAATGTCAATGAGTTTAAATTTGTATATTTTATTGTCAGTGATATTCTTTAACTCTGTATCCTTTTGTTGTTCTTTGTGTAGTTGTTTCAGATCGATATCGGGTGTTTTTAATTCTTCGATTTCACATCTCGATAGTGCATCGGCTACTATGTTGTCTGTACCTTTGACGTGTATTATCGTGTTGGTAAGTTGTGCAATGTATTCAAGGTGTCGTGTTTGTCTAGGGCTGCGTTCAGTTTTTGAGTGGAGTGCATTCGTTAATGGTTTGTGGTCCGTGTAAACTGTGAATGTATTGCCTTCTAAATGATGTCTAAAATGTTTGATTGCTAAATAGATAGCTAGTAGTTCGCGGTCGAATGTACTGTATTTTGTTTCTGTTTGTGTTAGTTTCTTAGAAAAAAATGCTAAAGGTTGAAGTATTCCATTGTGTTCTTGTTGTAAGACTCCGCCAACTGCGGTGTTAGATGCATCTACAGCAACTGATAATTTTGCTTTACTATTAATGTGATTAATTAGTGTTTGCTTAGCAAAACTATCTTTTATTGTTGCAAATGAATGTAATGTTGTGTCTGTCCATTGCAAGTGTTTATTTTTAGTTTTTGATGCGCTTGTCACCATGTCATAAATGGGACCTAACATGTGTGCGAGTTTGGGAATGCACCGGTGGTAATAATTTGTCATACCTATGAATTTTTGTATCTGTTTAACTGTTACTGGTTGTGGGTAGTCTTGTATACACCGTGTTCGTTCTTCGGATGGTCGGATACGATGTTTAGAGATGTTGTAACTGAGGAAATCTATGTTGTCTACTCCAATTATGCATTTATTTGGCTTGATATTTAAACCGTATTTGTCAAGTCGTTGGAAAATTTGTGTTAAGTGTTCAAAATGTTGTTCTTCTGTGTTACTGGCCACAAGAATGTCGTCTAAATAAACGAAAATGAAGTCTAGTCCATGTAGTACTTCATGTATAAACCTTTGGAATGTTTGCGCTGAGTTTCTCAAACCGAAAGGCATTCGGAGAAACTCAAACATTCCAAAAGGTGTAGTGATTGCTGTTTTGTGTATATCCTCAGGGGCCATGGGTATTTGGTGATAGGCCCTGACTAAATCGAGTTTTGAGTAGATATGTGTATTGTGTAAGTTATTCGAAAAATCGTGTATATGTGACAACGGGTAGCGGTCTGGTACTGTTATTGTGTTTAGTGTTCTGTAGTCTCCGCATGGTCTCCATTCGTTAGGTTCGCGTTTAGGTACTAGGTGAAGTGGAGAAGATGTTTTTGAATTTGACGGTCTACAAATGCCAGACTTAACTAAAAAGTCGAATTCATGTTTAGCTATCTTCGTTTTTGGCAAGTCTAGACGTAGAGGTTTCGTAATTGGTAACTGTCCTTCGGTGACTATGTGATGTACTGTTTGGTGTTTGACAGGTGCAGTGTAATTGGGTTCTGTTAGTAGTGATGGAAATTTTTTTAGTAATTCTGTGTATTTGTTGTCGACTGAAAATAATTTTGTTAATGTGGTTTCAGTAAATGCTGAAATAGTATTGACTGATAAGTTGGTTAATGGGTCAATGAGTCGTTTACGTTTTAGATCTATTAGTAGTCCGTATTTTGTTAAAAAGTCTGCGCCTAAAATTGGTCTGGAAATGTCCGCAATGATGAAGGTAAAGGGTAATTCGCGTCGTAATTTTAAGTCTAGTGTAAGTAGTTTTTTTCCGAAAGTCGAAATAGAAGTGCCGTTGGCCGCTGTTAATGTGAGATTTGATTTTTGTTTTGAATTTGGAGAAAGGAAGTACTGATACTTCTGCTCCGCTGTCCACTAGAAAGTTCAATTTATTTGTCGGGTCGTAAACAAATAGACGACGTCTCAGTGTAATGGGTCCTTTGTCAGTCGTCGCGACAATGGAGTTATTTAGTTTTTTGTGTTGTATTGTGTTGAATTTGAAGTATTTGTTCTTGTTGGTATTGTTGAGCAGTGACCGTGTCTACTGCGTGGTTCTTTTGTTGTTGTTGTAGAGCACGCTGCTTGTAGATGTGTTTGTTGTTTTCGCAGTATCTGCTTTTTTAAGTTCGGTGGTAGGATCGCCAATATAGCGTGGTGCTATTTTTTATTCTTTAATAAAATTTCGTGTATTTTATTTGTTTTTTTTTTTGAGAACAATTTTATTTTTTACAACTTCTATTTTCAAAGTAACAAATTTTCGTATAAATAATTTTTGATTAATAAAAATTGTCATGAACAAAAAAACAGAATATAATTATTTTTAAAGTGTTTTTGTTGTGTGACTTGTGTATGTGTGTTTTGTGTATGTGGTATGCAGACACCACAGGTATATATGTATGACTGTAATAATAATCATGATTCTTCTTCCGAAGAAGAAACATTATTTAACTTCAATGTAAGCAAAGTAAAAATCGAATTTTGATACCATCACTCAATTGCTCATAGCTCCAGTATTTATCCATAGATTTTCTTCATCAATAACTCATTTGCTTCTAAAAAAATGTGGTATATGGGTCATTATCTGAAAACGTGTACATTTTAAAAAAAAAAAAATATTCATTTTTTGTTTCCCGATTCCGAACATGATTTTTTTTATTAATATTGTCATTATTTTAAGAACACAATTCCAGTGGGTGCAGCGAATATTTGCTATTATTGTGCAAGTTATTTTAAAAATTGTTGCAGAGACTCCTAATTTATGTCACCTACGTTACCATAGATAAAAATTAGATATCCATTATAAATCCAAAAAAAAATTTCTATTTGTTCTTACATTCTCATTTTTAAGGTTTAATTGAAGATTTAATTATAATTAATAGATAAAATAAAATTCGATTTATTGATAAAATTTTGAATTTTTGTCAACTTTGTTACCAAGATTGTGTTTTTGAAATTTCTTATTTAAAATAATTCAAAGAAATGTAAAGTTTTAAAATGGACTAAAACAAGAAACATAAATGGATATGTTTCTGTTTCGAATATTGCGTTCAAAACCACAATTATCAATTTAGTTATTTAAAAAAAAATTTATAATTGAAAATATTCTTGGGACAAGAAAGTAACGCAGCGGAAAGAAGTAACGCAATTGACATAAGTTTGAGAAACAGTTAATTTATTGATTGATTTATCAAAAGTAATATTAGTCCATTTATTTCTTGATATATTTAAGTATAAAGTATATTAAAATAAAAATAAAATAACATCAATTCATTCTTTATATAAGTAAGATAAAAAACATTAAAACAATTAAGTGATTTTCCGCAGCAAAATAAATCTTTTATATATAGCTTGTTTTATAAGTAATTAATATTTTTTTTTATTCTTCTGAACACATGAATATTGTTTCGGCTGATAACAATCACAAAAACCTCTACCAAAATTATTATTTGCGCAAAAGCAGCTAATGTCGCGATATTGTATAATACTCTTTTCGCGTAGCATTAGCTGATGCAAAGTCATCGTTCCCTTGAGTACTGGAATTTTGTCCGGTATGGATGCCTTGATTTTTTCGATTTGTTCAGTGCCAACTTTAAATAGCTTCACGCTTGTCTCCTTTTGCACAAGATCAAAAAAGGTTTCGGCGTTGGAAATGTCCTCTCCATGCGCAACTATGCGGTCAGCTGTTCTTTTAAGAACACCACCAATTCCATCAGCAGCACCTTTACCGTGACCAGATTCAAAAAACGACCAGGTTGCTTGGTCAAATCCTAAACCATGGAGATTTCTGGAAAACAGATAAAAGTTTTGTTTCTGCCGATATTGTGTTGTAGGACCATCAGAGAAAAAATGAATCGTTCGTATATTGCACTGCTCTTCCTTTAGCATCTTCAGTATAGGATTTAAATGCGCCCAAATAGCCGGTGGACCATGTTCGTTGTTTCCCGAAATTGTGCAAAATGAGTACGGATTTTGACTTGGCAAATAAAGGACACCAGTGTGAAGAGTTATTTGTTTTCGGGATCCTCCGAAATGGTGAGCTTGTATTTCTTCTGCAAACTTGCAGTTGTAATTTTCACTAAAATCAATGTGCAATGCAGCCTCGTTCGGTTCAAGATTATTAACGCAAATTCTATAGGTTTCATATTGATTTTTAACGTTGAAAATATGTTTTTTAATAGATGTTAATTCATTATTAAATTTGCCTTCAAAATCATCTTTATTTGCAATTAGTTTTTCCTTGGTAGTTTTGAAAACCTTTACCGAACCTCCGCTTTTTTCAAAAATTTCGAGCTTTCGCACCCACTCATTGAATTCAATAACTTTGAGATCACTTGTCAAGTTCATCGATATTGTGGTATTCTTGCATAACTTGCAAATATTATACATGCATTCTTTTTTAGTTGTATCGCATACCAAAGATTGGATGAGTAGCGTAAGATTTGTTGTTTCTAGAGCTTTATATTTTTTAAGGGCATCAATTTTCAATTTCATGTTTGAGTGCAATCTGCAGGCGCAAGTGTCACGCATGTTGATTGTTGGATGGACCACAAAAAAAGGACGATTACGTGAAAAAAAGACATACGAACACTTCATTTCAGTATCAGCGATAAATTTTTTGTAGAGGGATTGCACTGTGTCTAGCAGATATCGTTTTTGGATCTTATTTTTATTTCTTGTAATAGTTTCTTTTTTTCCTGCCGTGGCTCGACTTACATCATCCCGTACAAAAAAAGTTCGTATAGCTTCTTTTATATTACTGAATGATTCATTGCTCTTACGAGAATTATTCCTGAAACGAACAGATCCTTGGACACCGAAAGTATCCCGTCCACATGATCTGTAGACTTTGTATTTTTTGAGCAGTTTTTTTGCCAACAATGATTTAAGATTTTCTTTTGTTGAATTATTAGAAATGCTATATTTTTCTTTCATCGATTCTGTTAAAGTGTAGTACTTTAGAAGAGTTGGCCTAAGTATGTTCGCTGTTAAGGATTTTGGCGCAATATGGCTCTTATTAAGTAAGGCATTTACTTTAGATAACGGTGTCGATGATACGTTTTGTTTTTCAGTTAACCTCTGTGCTCGTTTTTTATATTTTTCAACACTTCTTTTTAATTTCTCGTTTTGTTCTTTTAACGCCATATTTTCTCTGAACATCTTAGTTCTGTCTCTTCTTGTATTTTTTCGTCCCTGACAAGCTTTTAGACTCGGTAAAGATGATGATGGTGTGCTATTTAATTCAACAGTTAAACGTTTACCTTTAACTCTTTCATTTGCTTTGTAGGACCTCCATTTTCGCCTTGTTATCCGCTGTTCCCTTGGTGTTTTCTCTGCGATCAATTTTTTTGTTTTGTGATAGCGAGCTCTTGCTTTTATTTTTTGTTCATTTTCCTTTTCCCTATTGTTCTTCAACCGTTGGCGATATCGCCTTTGCTTCTCCGCTGGTGTTAGTGGCATATTGGTACTAAATAATATTAAATGAAATCAAAATTAAAAACTATGAAATTCATTTTAACTCACTTCAAAAACATAAAGTCAACTATGTTACTTATGTCAGTATCGTTACCAAATAAGAGTAACGTAGCTGACCGGTAACGCAGTTGACATTTATTGCGTAAATGAGCTGTGCACAATTCAAGTACACAATTTAGAAAATTCTTGCTATATTATGTTGAAGGTGAACACAATATTAATACATAACGTAAGCTAAACTAAAAGTTTTACTATTATATTATAAAAAATTATTGGTAACACAGTTGAATACTAATAAAAATACATACCTCCGCTTTAACAAAAACTGAACACTACAGAACAGTGACACTTGATCAACTGACTCAGAGAAACTAAACAAAACAATAACGCATGTCTCTACACGTTGCCACTTATTTCCACGAAAAACAAACGGTATTTGTCGTTACTTCGTCATTAACTAAGTTGAAGTAACCCAGCGGAGAAATTATAGGGACGCAACTTCTCTCACAATAACAACATTAAAAAATACAATTTTTAAGTAATCTGATTTAAGTTTAACAATAAAAACAGATGAATTGAGAGTATTGCAATTCGAAATTATTTTTAAATTTAATGTTAAATACTTTAATTGAACGCTACTTTTTGATTTTGCTTACCTAGACAGGTCGTTTTTAACAAACCAGTGACAAACTGTATTAATTTTCGCTGTGTATTATTAACTTATTTTCTCAAGATCATGTTTATTTATTGAGAAAGTATTCAAAGAATTAAAATCTTTTATAAATTTTGTTAAATATAGTTAAATGGAACTAATATTCACGTCATAACCTCTGGGACAGCAATGTACACGTTTTCAGATAATGACCCATATACGTAAATTTTTTACTATTTTTGCAAGGTGATAGAATCAATTATAGATGGAAATAGATTGGAAAATAATGCTTTAAGCCAGAGGCGTCCAAACTTTTTGCTGCGAGGGCCAGTTTGGTATTTAAATTCATTAGAGGGGGCCAAGCATTGTAAATATGTGAATTAAAAAACCTTATTACAAGTAAAGCAGCATTGAATTTTATTTTTTATAGTAAATTACAGATATAGCAATACTAAACAAACATGTCTAAATTATATTATTATAAAATTATTTCATGCAATTTTTAATGGGAATGGTGGAACTGGATTTTTTCCTGGAGAATTTCTTCAAAGTTGGGATTCAAATCGGAAACACCAATTATTAGCAATGATTGCAAATGATCATCCGATAAATTTGCCCTATATTTAGATTTCACATACTTCATCCTGGAAAAAGTTTGTTCGCACATATAGGTAGTGCCATACATAGAAATAAATTTACCAGCCAATTGCTTTAAATTTGGAAACTCTTTTGCGTCCAAAAATTTGTAAAAATCTATCAAGTTTCCTTCCTTGTATTTGTTCTTGATTTGATCGCTAGCTTGAAGATCAATTATTTCCATTTGAAACTGACTTGAAACGTCGCCAACGTTGCAGTCATATGGATTTTGAAACAGCCGAATTTCCCTTGAATTTATGTCAAGATCAGAAAAACGCTTTTGAAATTCTAGTTTTAAATCCGCGATTACTTTTACTGCAAATATGGTGGGAAATCTTTCGTCAGTTTCTGTACTAAATTTTTCACAGCACGTGAAATGAGAAAAATTACATGCATTCATATGACTTTCGAGCAATATCAGCTTGGCTCTGAATGCTTTGATTTGCTCGAATAAATCACAAATTAAGTTGTTTTTACCTTGGAGCTTTAAATTCAAGTTATTAACGTGTGTCACGACATCTGCAAAAATTGCCAACTTCCAGAGCCACTCTGCATCCGATAAAAGCGGTTCAGGGTGATTCTTTTCCGCAAGAAAAATTTTAATTTCCTTTCTGAGCTTGAAGAATTGCAATAACACTTTTCCACAGCTAAGCCATCGAACTGCTGTATAATACGACAAGTCAACAGACTCAGATTCAATTTCTTCGAGGAAAGATCGAAATTGGCGATGATTGAGTGCACGTGATCGAATAAAGTTTACGACAGAAACAACTGGTTTCAAAACGCAGCTCATGTCGACATGTTTTACACATAGGGCTTGTTGGTGGATGATACAGTGCAGAAAAATTGGTACTGTTGTTCCTGCGCTTTCACAAGCTTTTCTTATTAGCCCAACCACCCCAATATTTCCACCAGACATGTTTCTTCCTCCGTCAATTGTCACACCTTGGAGTCGATTCCAGTCCAAGTTATATTTGGTCAACGTCTGTTGTAGTTCCTTAAAAATATCTGCTCCAGTTGTAGTGCCATGCATGCTGTTAACCGATGCTAATTCTTGGGTGACAATAAGATCGTCGTCAACTCCACGAACAAATACTAAAAGTTGTGAGGTGTCACTAACATCGGTCGATTCATCAATCGCGATAGAATAGTGAGTGAAACGCTGTGCTTTCCCAGAAATCTGGTGGAGTATATTATTGCCAATATCGTCAATTCGTCGAGCAACAGTATTGCGGGAAAGACTTATCGATTTGAAAAGTTGCACCTTTTCCGGACATAATACCCCAACAGCTTCCATCATACACTCTTTAACGATGTTTCCATCCATAAAGGGTTCCCCTTTTTTCGCCAACAAATAAGCAACTTTCGTGCTAACTAAAGTCAATGATTCATTTTCCGAGTTTGCCTTCCTAAATAAATTTTGCTGAGAAGACAAACTACGACTCATTTTTTCAAATTTTTCAGTACGCTACTTGTCCTTAAATTGTGAGTAAGATGAAGCATGTTGGGTTTCATAATGTCGACGTACATTGTATTCCTTCATTACAGCAACAGTGTCATTGCAAATTACACATATAGCTTTGCCATTCTTTGACTGCGATTGCGCAAAGAAATATTTGAATCCCCATTCTTCTTTAAAAACGCGGCACTCGCCATCTACTTTTCTTCTTTTTGTTTCCATGTTCAACTTTAAAAAATAATATTAACATAATAATGAAGTTATAATATTTTAAATATAAATCTAAACATACCAATTTACAATATATCAACTGTAAAGAATGTAAATAAGCTCCGCGGCCGACGAATTTTTGGTTTGTTGTGGACAATCTCGTAGCTTTGCAGGCAGTGCAGTTGAGTGGGGTCATCCGTGTATTTCGGTTCGGTGGCAAAACAAATTTCATTTCAAACAAAACCTCACAGATGAATTGGGTGCATCGAGCGCATCGGCACGAGCTAATAGCAAAACCTATGTATTTGTTTTTGTTTCTTCGCATTCTCGCGCCGAACCGAAATACACGGATTACAATAACAATTTTGATGAATTTCGGTCCGGAATTTTGGAGCGAGAAGTTGTTATTGTTTTGCGTGGGTTTTTAACATTTCACGGCGCGGTTTTTTATGCATAGCCTTAACACACACATAAGCTCTTTCTGATGTCTATGGCTAGAATATTTTTGTGTACGTTGTTGAAGTTTGTAAGTTTGAAGAATTTATATTTTACGAAATTTTTCAAAATCCTTGGCGGGCCGGATAAAATCGCCTGCCGGGCCGGGTTTGGCCCGCGGGCCGTAGTTTGGACACCTTTGCTTTAAGCGATTATTAAAAATTGAATTACCTTTATAATGGCATCTTGTGCAACTCTAAAACTCTTACTCGATATATGGTCTGATATGTGAAGACATAAAATTTTTAATATAATTTTAGAGTCCATAGACCATAAGGAAAAAATAGTCGCATTAAATGTACAAGAATTGTTTTTTTTTTTTAACCAGTGCAAGCCAATCAATGAATTCGCAATGTATCTATTTTTTTTTTATTTTTTTGTTTTTATGAGTTTTATGGGCGTATTTTGTAAAATGCAAGCGATCACCTTACTTTTTTGTCTGGCTACAAATTTTATTAGAAAATTTCATTGAGAGAGAGAGACTTTACTTCATATGAAAACGGAATTGACAGACAAAACAATTCCAAGTGATGTGACCGCTTGCGTTTTACAAAATAAGGCCATTAAGCTCAGACTGTCTAGAATTAAAACTACATGTTGTAAACAAAAAAAATATAAAAATAATGTACCCTTAGAGCTAAAAACATGTGGAGTTAATGAATTTTACAACTAGC
This sequence comes from Coremacera marginata, assembly GCA_914767935.1. Classification (NCBI taxonomy): domain Eukaryota; kingdom Metazoa; phylum Arthropoda; class Insecta; order Diptera; family Sciomyzidae; genus Coremacera; species Coremacera marginata. Next base: position 86,151,654 of record OU612045.1, on the reverse strand, counting down.
CCTTTTTTTAGCTCCAACATTTTTAGCCAAGTGAAAACGCAGCTGAGGAAGAGCTCTTAATTTAATATCATATTATTATAATATTTTTTATTTTTTTTTTTTTTGGTGGTTTTAAAAAAAAACATGGTTATTTTTTAAAAGGATTTGAAGAAAATCCTTATTTTGTTATTTTGGACTTCAATATCCTTTGTCTATTGTTTTTTGTTAATTTGTTATATAATAAAACTGAAATTAATATGTACCTCAGCAACATAACAAAAACTTATTTAAGGGGAGAGTAAGGGTTTTAGCGTAAAAACAAATTTATTTGCGAACTTTTTTTGGAAATATGGAAAGACCAAATTCATTGAAACCGTTTGTTCATTGTAAAGTATCAGTTAAAGAACATTCTGTAATTATTTTATGCAAAAATATCAACAAGCAACCTGGTGACAAAGCTTTTCCCAGAACGTCTTTGGAAAAAAACGATTTGCGGTGTTCACTGCATTTCAGCTGGAAATGATCTGAAATCAAAGATCATTAAATTTTAGTCGAGTACCATTCTTCTTGATTATTATTTTTTTAAATTTTAAATTTTATGTGGTCATTTGAAGTGAAAATTGCTATTTCTTACGAAAAATTCCGCCATTTTGTAAATAGAAAACCCTATCTATTTTAAAAAAAAAAAATTAGAACTTATCGCTGGGGGGAGGTATTTTGTATGTAGAAAGTGTGTACCAAGTTTGTAATGAATAAGTAATGTAGTTTTTGAATGGCAGTGAACACGGGCTTTTAAAAAAATGTTTCGAGAAAAACGCGTTTAAAATTTCACTGTCGGAACTAAAGTGTTAGAGGAAAGGGGACTAATTAGTCCCTAGCTTCGAGAGTTTTGCAATGATTTACTGTAAAATTTGGGACTATATTTTTTAGATGTTTAACTACAATAAAAGAAATAAAATACGTCCGAAAAAGTACTTTCTGGGGAGTAAAAAAAAAGTCCCCTCCAAAATTATCAAATATCGTCACTGATTATAATTAATCTTGTTTTTCTTTCTATCTCTTGCTTTTTCCACGACTTATATTCTGTTCGCTGCACTACTTGCCCTCGCAACGGAATATAAGCCTCACTGCCGAAACTTGCAAAAACCTGCTATTTCCTCTGTCCTCGCAATCCGCGCTTAAGCTCTTCGGTAGATGTCGATATAAATTTTCCTTTTTTATGTTTCAGTGTTTTTATTCTTTTTTTAGATTATTTTTAATGCTAATTGATAACGAAATTGTAAATAATAAGATCAGAAATTATTCTAATCATGAGTTCAAATTTGTAACTTTTTTATATTAACTTCGTTTTGTGAGCCCGGGTTCGATTTCCGCAAATGCCCAGCTGAATTTTAATATTTTCTTTTTTTTATGTTTCAGTGTTTTTAATTAAATTATTTTCAAATTATGTTCAATTATCATTTGATCAATTATCAAATGTAAAAATAATTGATTCCAACCGCAGTTACGTTTGTTTTGTTTTGTTTTCATCTCACGTCTCTGCATGCTTCTGTTTTTGGTTCTGCCAGCAACCTGCAAAAGATCGCTAAAGATTTTTACGGTTCACACAGGGTTGCTAGAAAAAATTTTTTTATTTAGATTGTAACTTTTTTGTTTATTAAGTAATGTAAATACTACCAAGACAAAATTTTTTTAGTTTTTTAATGGCTTTATTTTAATATAAAACATTTCATTTAAGGGGGTAGAAATTTGAACTGAAATCACTTAACGAAGTTGATTTTGTAGGTCAATAACACCTATCAATTGTAGTGCTCATCAATACCTTTTCAACGACACATTCCATTTGATTATCAGACAAAAACTACTATCGGTTCTCACAGGGCGCCTAAAAAAAAAATAATCTCTCGAGGTAAGCTTTCAAATAGACCGACCACTCTAATGGGCACTAATCAATAACACAGCATACATGTTACATGTTCTGTTCTCAATCAGATTGTCAACGATTTGTACAAATATGAATTAATATACATAGAAGGTAAAATGTACACACTAACTCACAATTTTAATTTAATTGTTTCAGACAAAATTACACACAAGTTCGAATTAAGTAAACTGGGGCCAGTATAAACATAGAATTAAAATTTGAGCTAGAGGTAATTATTTTATCAAATTTTGTAGACCAGTGTTATTGGTGCTTACCGTTGCTGATATGTTACTGCGCAAGATTTCTGGTTTAGTCATAATCTCAAAACACTCCATTTCAGATTTTGTATAAGTGCGGTAGCAGGTCCCTTCTGCATCTCGTCCAGCACGACCGCAACGTTGCCAACTTTGTGCTTGTGAAATACGGACTACTTTTAAGACATCCAAACTACTTTCTGAATTATAAAACCTTTGCTTTACATATCCACAATCGACTATATACCGAATGCCTGGAATAGTAATTGATGTTTCAGCTATATTTGTTGCTAGTATAACTTTTCTACAATTCGGCGTTGTTGGCAGGAAGCATTCAAGCTGTTTGTGCTGTGGTAGTTGTGCGTAAAGAGGAAATACACGCAAGGTGGGGGCGCCAATACTATTTGTCTGCAAAATAAAATAATGATATAATCTTTAACATTTTAATAATAAAAAAAATTGAACTTTTAAATGATCATGAGCTTCGATTTTGATAAAAAATATATTTTATATGAAAGATAAGCCCATTTTTTGTGAGACAGGAGGCTGGTAAGAGAAGGAGGTGCTTCATATAACTATTTTGTGAAAAGTTAAAAAAAAAGTATCTTTCAATTTTAAAAGTGAATAGCTGACCGGCAGACGTTGTCCTAATTTTGTCGGGTTTTTACATTTTTTTTTTATTTTTTTCAGATTCCTCATCCAAAAATACAAACAATCGCAACTTTTAACTTCCCTACACCTGCATGATTCAATATTTTTAAATATGTAAGTGTGACAAATATTTGCACAATACTTTTGTCGAGACGATGTTAAATAGACTTAGCTTTGTAAAATAGAATTTTATACCTCGACAACAGCGCCCCCTTTTGGGTCCAAAGCTGTCCTATCCTATCTTTCAAGTTGGAACCAACCACACATATTCACAAAATTTCATTGAAATCGGTTGGGTGGTTTCGGAGTTTAACGTGATTTTTTTATATACATATACATTATCAAAGTGTGGAACTAATTACCGCATACTATTAGGTCCATCGAAAATGCAAAGAACTTTAAATTGGCAGTATTTAGTTTTTTAAAATCTAAAATTTTTGTTTAATATGTTATTTTTTTATTTTTATGTTGTAACTTTGTTTCTCATTTAAATAAAAATATTTTAAATTTGTGTATAGCCAGAGTAGATGCACTACACACGACATAAGCCTCACTGTACACTTTATAATAACAGTACAACACATGATTTTGGGACTCAATTCTGAGAACTGCATGTGAAAGTAGCCCCAAAAAGAAGAAGTTCTGCATCATTCGTTTTGTCAAGTTACATGCCAACCTAATTTAATATCGATTTCAAGTTAGTAAGTATCGTATAGGGGAATTTGTCACGTTTTAGGCTCTTTTGTTTGACATAACTCCAGAACCAAAACCACTAGTCCGATTTAGCTGAAACAAATTTAAAAAAATTAAAAATTATAATTCCTTTAATCTGACCATATAACGTTTCCCTACATAAGCAACAGTTTCGCAGTTATAAATAAATGTATGAAGAAAATAAATATTATTTGCCTGAAAATTAAAATTTTTTATTTTTTAAATTCGTCAAAAATCCAACACTGAAAAAGTGTCAAGTCCTATTACTTTCACGTAAAGTCACAAAACCTATGAACAAAATGAGACATAGATCATGAAAATCAATGTACGCGTTTCGCTTTTATTCACAACTAGCTTATACCCGGCGCGCTTCGCTGCGCTCAGCGCTTATCCCCTAACAGAGGGCGTAGCTTTAGTGAAGCCATGCTTTTATAGTAAGTTCTTACCGAGTTTCATTAATGTGTGACTTATTTCGAAAGCTATACCGAAAATTTTGGGTGCGAAAAAAATTCCACGCCCCTCGTCCAACACCCATAAAGTGTTACCTGTGGAACGGCATGTGTAAATTGAGGTCGAATACTGAATCCCGAGGCTGTGCCACCTATAATTCCAAAACTGTTCGAAATCGAAAATTTTAGGTGTATTTACGAGTCTCTCAAAAGTCTCGTTCTTCAAAATAATCCATGGCTTATATTATGATGTTCCCCAAAATATTTCGACTAAAAATATTGGCAGTGTATGGCAGTTAAAAAAAACAAACGGTCAGAAATAAGAGTAATAAGTAATAAGTATAAGAGTAATAAGAGTAAATAAGAGCCTAAAACATGACAAATTCCCCTATACGATACTTACTAACTTGAAATCGATATTAAATTATTATTGCATGTAACTTGTCAAAACGAATGATGCAGAACTTCTTCTTTTTGGGGTTACTTTCACGTGCAGTTCTCATTATTATAAGCTTTTATTTAACTTGCTTCGTTCGTATGTATGTATGTCCGCAAATCTTGCAAACAATTTTTCGACAGCTTGTGGGTCTCCGATTATGCTGAAATTTAGTAAACATGTGTAAGCCCGGTGACAATGCAATATTATGAAAAAAAATTGCCACACCCCCTTTTACCGCCCACAAATTAATAAAAATGCTATATCTCGAAAACTACTAAGCGGATTCACATAAAATTTTGGTAGTAAATTTCTTTTAAGGAGAAAATTGGGTCTAAGAAAAAGTTGACCACACCCTCTTTTACCGCCCACAAATTATTATATCTCAGTAAATGTCCTTCAAGTATTGCATGGTTTAGAAAAAACATGTTGCCACACCCTCTTTTACCGCCCACAAATCAATAAAAATGATATATCTTCAAAACTACTAGGCCGATTCAGCTGAAAATTTGGCAGCACATTTACATCGAGTAGGAGATAGGGGTTTAATTTTTGCCACACCTCCTATTCCCGCAAATCACAAATCAATAAAAATGCTATATCATAATAAAGTATATAATGCAATAAATAATGTAAATGGTATAAATAATGTTAATATGTACTGTTAAGATAAATGGTCTAAAAAATTAAAATGCTATATGTAAGGCTTTCAAAATAAAAGATGTTCATAATAAACCTTTAAGACTAAAATGTAAAAAATAAAAAAAAAATATAAAAAAATAAATATAAAAAAAAATTTTAAAAAATAAGCTTTTATTTAAAACCAAAACGTGAACTAAAAACAAAAAAGAAATTTTAGTGACATTTGTCATAATTTCCATTTTGAAAATTTCTAAATTTATATACGTCCCTAGAACTTACCTATTTATGTACGCTTTTATTATGATGATGAGTAACCAAGGGAGAGGTTCTTCTGAATCTGGAATATACCTACTCTATACATATATGACAAATGTCAATGAAATTTATTTTTTCTTTTTAGTTCACATTTTGGTTTTAAATAAAAGGTTATTTTTAAAAAATTTTTTTTTTACATATTTTTTAAACTTTTTACTCTAACTTCCGCTATAATTTAAAAAAAAATTCCCAGTGGTCGTGCGTTGGGGGGACGCCGAAATAATGGTATGTTCTTTAAAATAACATTTGATTTTTTGTTTCAGACACATGGGATATTCATCGAACTATTTTGGATGTCTTTTTTTAATGTCATTTTCAGCGCCCTCTGTATAAATGCCTGAAAATTATTTAAAAAAAATGTTTATAAAGCACTTTTTATGTACAATAAGATGTATAAATTTGAAAAAAATTAATAACTCCTTGTATTTAAAAAAATTTTTGGAAAAACGCTTTTTTTTTTTTTTTTTTGTTACAAGCATACCTTAATAAACATAAAACATAAACGAAATTGCCAATTCAGCCCTTGAAAGGACTTTAACCGAGTCTTATTCTGATCAATTGTGTTGAGTGTGTTATGAAATGTTTAAAACACAAATGATCGAGAACTAGACCAACAAGCTTTATGCCGATTCCGAATGGCTTATATTTTCAAGAAGCTTTACATTGCAGTTTTGCCTCTCTGAGGTTTGCTATTGTATGCAGAGAGGTGACGGCCGAACAGAAAAATTAATCCAATTGAAAAACATTCTATGCCAGGTGGGATTCGAACCTGGGTTCTTTCGTATACCAGCACGCACCTTAACCAGTATGCCTTAGCCTCCACAAGTCAAAATCCAGTAACTAAACTTAATTTCGAGTTCTTAACTTTACTTGTCAGCTTTAAATTTAAAAATGCAAGGCGAGAGTCTCAAAATTCACTCACTGTATTCAAATATTGAATTCTTGTTTAACCCATTATGGACTGACCGTTGAGTTAGAATAATGAAACTTTCCAAAAATATTTAGTTTGGTCTAACTTAAAAAAAAAATCAAAAAATTAAAAAAATTCATTTTAAAATGCAGTTGCCCCCTCGAGATTTTTAATTTTTTGAACGATATTCTTAAAGCAAAATCAACGGTTTTCCGCCAATATTGATAACAAGAATTTCCACAAAAAAACAAAAAATATACATTCAACAATTTCGTTAAAGACCAGCGTTGTCAACCTGCGGGAGCCACGTATATCAGTCAAACTTCATAAAAATCCAGAAAAAATATATATAGTCTAAGAAAGACGCTCGTATAAGTATTATATTTTACTTGATTTTTTTTTTAATTTTTAGAGGTTTAAAATTAGAGAAAAAAAAACACAGGTGCTTCGTTGGACACACGAGAGAAGCGAAGCTTTTTCGCAGTTACATAGATTTGATAGCTTAATATTTTTTTCTTTTTAATAAATTAACTTTTAAATTCAAAAATTTTAAATAACATAAAATAAATTACATATATTCACAAAACATACTTACTGCTTATTTTTTTATTGTTGAATGTCAAATTTCCACGCCAATCATATATACGGGCCCGCAACTCTCCATTTTAACTCTCCACACATGGTTGTGAACTTGGCTGCACTGAACAATTTTTCAACAGCTCCTTGCGTACTACCTAGCGAAAAAATATTCCGCTGCCTGTTCGCTGTCAAAAAAACTCTTATGGTAATTTTTATTTCGTTTTTACAACAAATTTGCTTCTACTTGCTACAAGTATCACCAGCATCGGTGTTTTGTGGCTGCACTGCATTGATCGACATGGCAGTGCTAGTGTATTGGTTGGAATGAGAGAAGAGAATGGATAGAGAGACGAAAAGCAATCGGGTTTTTTTAAGGCTGGCTTCCGATCTTTATCATTTTATTAATAAACATACTCTGGATTTAATGTTATAATTGTTAAAGTTTCTTTAATAATAAAAACTTTTATATTGTAGTGGTAACACGTTTACAGTTTTCCTTTGCGCGTTCACATCAAGAAAAAACAAAACACACCGATGCTGGTGACATCTTATTGGCATAAGCCAATGCATAATCCTCTATCTATTGAAAGATTGTAACGATCTACTGCAGCATAGCTTCTGTTATACCTAACATTGAATCAACAAGCGTTTCTAACACAGCTTGGTGGCCTGGTGGATAGTGTATAGAACTCGTGATCAACTGGGTGCGAGTTCGAATTCCCACGGGGGCAAAGAAATATTTTTAATATCAAAGTATTTAATTTTCTTTTTGTAATAAACGCAAGCAATAAGAAACCATAAAATTCTAAAAAAAAATCTGTCGAAAATTTTTCAGATTTCACTCCAAGCAAATCACAGAACGAGAAGTAAAAAGCTTCGCTTCAAAAATGAAAAATTCACCTAGCTTGGAAATGTAAGTTAACGGAATTGTTCAGCCTTGAGCGAAAACAGGTCGATGAGCTTAATTCTTAAATTTTTGTAATCTTTTTGGAAACCATGAAAATCTATCACTGAGTTAACGCAACGCTGGACAAAAATGGGTTAAGATTTTTTTCTGGGAATTTTTTAAAAACAGAGTGCTACCTAGATGATGCAGATTTTGAAAGTGAAAACAATTATTTATGCCTAAATGATTGCTATTTTGATGGAAAAGTTGACCAACATTATGTAACAGAAAATTTGGATCCAATGAAATTCATGGTTTTAGGAATCAGAATATAGCTTTTTATATTGAGTCGTTAGTTCAAATAAAGTTAAGATTTTGTAGTAATCATCAACAAATTTTAAAGCAATGTAAGTTATTGGACGCAAAAGAAATCAGAACGAAAAATCAATTATACCTTTAGCTACTCTTTAACTTACTTAGGTGGCGTTTACAACAGTAAGGCGGTTTTCGCCTGGTGTAAGAAATTTTGCCAACCATTTCTGTTTTGCGCTTGCTGTCGCCAGTTGGAAGCTCCAAGTTTTGTCAGGTTGTTCTCTACTGGGTCCTTCCAACGGAGGTGCAGTCGTCCTCTTCTGTGTTGACCGCCGTTTGGTACCAAATCGAATACTTTCTTCGCTAAAGCGTCGTCTTCCATCCGCTCAACATGACCTAGCCAGCGAAACCGCTCGATTTTTTGCGCTTTATTATGTCGACGTCGACGTATAGCTCATACAGCTCATCGTTCCATCTTATTCGGTACTCGGCATTGACGCCGATTGGTCCTTAGATTTTACGAAGGATCTTTCTCTCGAAATGCTACTTTTTTACCTCAAGTAATAACAAATAAAGAACTAATAGCTATTGACATATGATATATGACAACAAATATTGCTGCTTAAAAGCAATCGAATCGGGGAACAGGGTGGGGCGAATCTTCACATGGCAACGTGTCTGACTGCCTCAACCTGGTGAGGCCAGCATTATCCATGTCGAAATCGTTTCAAGTCGACTCAAACCTCCACGTGGTGTTCCCTGGGCAACGGTAAACTAGCATCCGGCAGTTTGACGGCTAATTTGAGCGGAGGGTCGTGCCATAGACCTTAAACATGGAATGTGCGCAGGGTTTGGGACCCGCCACATTACTACTGCCCAATGAAAACTAAACCAGCCTCGGATAAGAACCCCAATTACGTTGACGACAACCGCAAACGAAAAACGGACAATGATTTACGGATATGCATCTGCAATGTCCGGACCCTTTATAGGGAAGGTGCCATTATCCAACTGGCGGAAGCCCCCAAAACAATAAAAGCTTACCGCCATCCAGGAAATGCGATGGAAAGGGCAAGGCTGCTCTAAACAAGCACACTGTGATATCTACTAAAGCTGCCATGCGGAGAAGCGCGAATTTGGATGTGGATTCGTTGTTAGCCGGAAACTACGCCACCTTGTTTCCCGGTTCACACCTGTGAATGAAAGATTGACCACGATCCGCATCAAGGAAACATTTTTCTTCATCAGCCTTATTTGCGCGCACGCCCCGACGGAGGAAAAGGACGAAGCCGTCAAAGACGCTTTCTACGCTAGTATACGACCACCTTCGGGCCATGACGTGAAAATAGTCCTCGGCGATTTTTATTGCGAAAGTCGGAAGGGAAGGCATCTTTGGCTCCACTGTCGGACAGTTCAGTCTGCATGAGACCTCCACGAACAACGGTCTAAGACTGATCGACTTCGCCGTGGCGCGAAACATGGTAGTTAGTAGCATCAGATTTAAGCACATCGACATCCACAAGGCCACCTGGCTGTCCCCGGATCAAAAAACGCGAAACCAAATTGATCATGTTGTAATCTGCGAAAGGCATGACTCTAGTGTTCTAGATGTGCGTACATTTCGGGGGGTCAACATTGACTCCGACCATTATCTTGTTCAAGATCAAGCCAAGATCCGCATGCGATTATGCATTGCGAAGAACATACGCACAGGAATACAACGAAAGCTAGATGTCGCTAAGCTGCAATTACAATGGACTGCCGAAGCCATCTCCGCTCAACTCTCGGTTAAGCTCAACCAACCAACCTCTGGACCCGACGACGCCGGCGGACTTTGGGCGCATATATCCCACTCCATGCGAGCTGCCGCTGAAGAAGTCATTGGTTCCCGGCGCCCACAACCTCGGAACCAATGGTATGATCAGGAGTGTCGCATCGTGACAGCGTTAAAAAAACGTCGCATATAGAAAAATGCTGCAGTCAGCTGCAACGCGAGCCGTGCGAGAAAACTACCGCGAAAAGAGGAAGGAAGAGAGGCGCCTTTTCAGACGCAAGAAAAGAGAGCAGGAGAAGCGTGAGCGTGAGGAATTAGAGGTATACCAGGGCAAGAAGGATGCACGAAAATTTTATCAACAGGTTAAGCGTCTAACCCAAGGTTTCAAGCCCGGAGCATCCACTTGTAGAGACGAAAATAGAGATCTGAATACGGATACGCAGTGTATGCTCAGATTGCGGAGACGACACTTCTCCAATTTACTTACTGGCGACGATTCCACCAATGCCGCCCATGGAAAGAGCAGTTCAGAGCCACCAATCAACGATGACGGAGTGAAAGTACCACCACCTAGCCATGAAGAGGTTCGCGTTGCTATCCAACGACTCAAAACCAATAAAGCAGCGGGTAGCTGTCAGCTGAATTGTTTAAAACCGGCGGCGAAGAATTTATAAGGCGCATGCATCAGCTCATCAGCAAAATATGGCTAGCAGAAAGCATGCCCGACGATTGGAACCTCAGCGTACTGTGCCCTATACTTAACTCCGCCAGGTTTCGGCCTGCCTGTCCCAAGCCAGGATAAAGGAGGAGGGTTGGTTATGGGATACGTCCCATGCCGTAAAAGGTTAGAGCCAACCAAGAGCTCGGGGTGGCGCCCATCTTGGTAGCAGGTCAATATGTATATCATTTTGAAAAAAGCCTGCTATGGAATAGCAATGGTCCATAAAACTTGTTAGCACGGGGATAGTCAAACCCGTCGAAAAAATGGGGTGACCTTATGTATCCACGGCATGGAGACATGGCCTATATGGTCAACAAAAAGCAAAAAAAAATGGTGTCTTAGGGCACAAGGAGTGTCACGTAAGTGGTCACAAAGGTGACCTGTGACGCTGGGCACGGGTCAAATTAAATCGTAGGCACTTCGTTTAGGGCATGGTGATTAAACCATGCCTTGAATGGAAGTGCCAGTCATGTACGAAACAGTGCTAAGTGCACAGTCAAAAACAAAAATTCTTATATATGTATATAAGAATTTTTTGTCTCTTTGCTGGGATGTTGTAGACCCCCATTTTCGACGAGACCGAAATGCCCAGGTGACTATCATGGGTTGGCCCTTCGGGGAGACTCGTGCTGGCTGTGGTTTGTGCACATCGCTTGCACAGGTCTAGATTGACCGGCGGGGTCGCGCAGTTGTACGACCGGGCTGGCATACCTGCTTAGTATGCAAGAGATTGGATAGGTCTCGTCTCAACCAGTAGATAGTAATGAAGGTACGCCATCTACCGGTAGCCAAACCGGTACTATTAAGGGCAGTATGGAATTCTTATTGCATACTGCTTTTACAGAATAGGGCACAGGGTAATGCTTTTGTGTTTATGCATGTTACATCTAGTACGTGGTTGCTTTTCTAGTGTCACTTGTATAATACAGGTCTGTGAAGAGTATTTCAGGTGCACATCCTTTTTGGATGTGCATTTTTTAATACTATATGTTCATTCATGAACTATAACTCCAATGACTGTGGACCCAGAGGAATTGCGCCTTAATTGGCAGGGGTCCTCTATAAACACATTAAGGATTTCTGTACCCTATACTTAAGAAAGGAGACCCAACAATCTGCGCAAGTTATAGAGGTATCAGTCTTATTTCCATCGCATATAAGGTTCTCTCAAGCGTACTGTGTGAAAGATTAAAGCCGATTACAAAAACACTGATTGGACCTTATCAGTGTGGCTTTCGACCTGGAAAGTCCACCATAGACCAGATTTTCACGCTACGACAAATCCTGGAGAAAACCCACGAAAATCAGATTGACACACACCATCTCTTTGTCGATTTTAAAGCTTCGTTCGATAGCCCGAGAAGAGATTGCCTATACGCAACAATGTCTGAGTTCGGTATACCTGCAAAGTTGATTAGACTTTGAAAGTCTACGATGACGTTGAGCAACACACGCAGCTCCGTCAAGGCAGAAAATGACCTCTCCGAAACCTTCAATACCGAAAGAGGTTTCAGGCAAGGCGATCCACTGTCATGCGATCTCTTTAACATCATCATGGAGGGGATCGTACGAAAGGCCGGTGTGCATCGTAATGGCACCATTTTCTACAAAGGCGTCCAGCTCCTTGCGTACGCTGATGATATTGATATTGTCGGCAGAACCAAGAGAGATGTTACCGCTGCTTTCGTCGCTATCGAAAAGGAATCAGCCAAAGTGGGTTTGACGATAAATGAGGGTAAAACAAAGTATATGCTGTCTACAAACAAGGGAGCGCGGCGTTTAGACTCCAATTTCATCCGGCAGCTATAACTTTGAAGTAGTCAAGGAGTTCGTTTACCTTGGCACCGCCATTAATACCAAAAACGAAATCAGCCTGGAGATAAAGCGAAGAACCATAATTGCTAATAGGTGCTACTACGGGCACAGTAAGCAACTAAGTTCCAGAGCCCTCTCTCGATCGACAAAACTAATACTCTACAAGACACTCGTTCTACCTGTGCTGCTTTATGGCGCTGAAGCACGGGCAGTTTCGCAAACTGACGCAGTCAATCTGGGGGTGTTCGAGAGAAAAGATCTTCGCAAAATCTTCGGTCCTGTTCGAGTCGGTGATGACTATCGCATCCGAATAAACCACAAGCTGTATGAGATCCACGAACTGTGCAGCAACTATGGACGACAAAGCTCCAGCGAAAAAGGTACTCGAGGCGAGGGTCGCTGGTCAACGACGAGGAAGGAGACCATTCCTCCGATGGATGGACCAGGCTGAGGAAGCCCTAACCGCACTTGGTGTATCCGTTTGGAGAAGGCGCGCGCAAAGCAGAGGCGCCTGGCAAGAGCTGATGAGGTCGGCCGAAACCCGGACACGAGTTGTTACGGCCACCTAAGTAAGTAAGTAAGTAATACAAATGATTTTTAGTCTTATATTGCGAACTTAAAAAATTAGAGTAAGGAACCGATGTGCCAATTTTAACTAAGCTGGTTCCAACACATTTTCACTTTGCCGGATTGTACGGCTTCTGTGGAAAGATTTTTATCTCTAATAAGTTTAAGCAAAAGTTTAATCAGCTTATGTATTTTTTTTTTAATTAATTTCTTTAAAAAACATATACCAAGATCTCAAGAAAGCTGTGTTTTTAAATATTTTAAAAAAATTTGAATTTTTCACAAATTTTTAGTTTTTAGCTTATAGCATTTTTTAAAAGAAATGTTAGATATATTAAAACTTTATTGAAATGCTTTGAAAAAATTTAAATTTATTCTGAAAGAACTAAAATGTTTACATAGGTATTTATTCTAATCGTTTTTCATAATCTATTTTATGCCATTTTTATGTCATTTAATAAATAAAGCCCTTTAAATTACAAATATTTTTTTGGGAGGGCTAATCTGTTGCCAAATGGAGGAATTGGAACGTCAAAAATTGAGAATTTGGTTGAAACTTGTTGGTAGCCCTGAACGAAACGAACACTTTCGATCGCGGGAGACACGGTAAGCAGTACAGTTTTTCATACCAAACTATATTGCCACTCGTTTCTTCGTTCGTTATAAGTCTTCGTTTCGTTTAACAGCAATATGCAGATAGTTTTGAACTTAATTTTTACGTTCATACCCTTACTCTTCCCTACAAAACAACTTTCTTGAGCATACCCATAATCACTCTTTTCACTTGTCTTCGTTTGACTTTGCCGTTTTTAGGATATACTGTTCACAGTAAAAAAATATACCATTTCAACAAGTCTTTTTGTGTTGGGATCCTCCCTATGAGGATACCCGTAGGTTCCTTTTACGAATGTCCTGAAACGTGTTCCTACTTCCCTATGCACATGAATTATATTTATGTCGTCAGGACATAAAGATACTTCATGTGTTGCCTTTTGGGTTTAAGTTGCAGCAAGGCGTTGCCGACTGTCGAAGCATTAAAATGCCCCATTTGTTTGGTGTGTATTTTTCATTAAAGCTCACCAGCCCCGTTATACTTACTTCAATATGCACTGGTCCGCTCCAGAGGAAAGAAAAGAAATACTTCTTGGTGTTTTCGAAATATTAACATACCGTCTTTTATTTTAGCTGAAGCATAGATATTTATAATCTATCTGGGCTTGCTTCTTCTTCTTAATTTTCCTACATACTTAAGTCTAGTTTAACATACAATTTACAAAGGTTTCGCAATACCGGAATGCTAATTTGCATTTCCTTATCTTCTGACCGATATTATCTAAATTACCCGGATGGCATTCTTTTGCTTGGCAATTGTACCAAGGTTGTTTAATTGCAAACAAAATGTTCATATTGCATTTTGTTAGTCATACATTCTGTAGCTTATTTCGAAAGACGGAATTCCCTTGCACCAAATATTGTCCAATTATTAATTGCAGAAAAAAATACTATAAATACATGGAATTACAACAATAAAAAATTATTAATTTAAAATGCTGTCAAAGCGTTTTGTTCCCGGTGCAGAAGGCACAAAGGTGTCAGTTTATTTCTCATGACCATGGCAACAACAACATACTGGCGATATTGCTAGTTACTTAAGCTGCTCGCTTTTTACCGTTTAAGTTATGGCACGCGTCATAGCTTAAACGGTTTTGTGCATTAATGCTGATACTGCACTTTCATGCAGTCGCAGTTGGATTTGGCATTGGCCTTGAATTCAGAAAATCAAGGTTATTGTATGACACAAAAGGTAGTGCCTACAAGTATCCATTGGTTATTTGTTGCGTTTGTGATCAATTCACAACATTTGCTAGCTCAAAACGTATCTATGCTAATATGTAGATATATTAGACCGTCTTTTTACCCCAATTTGTTCTCACAATTTTATATGGCAAGAAATCGGAAAAGAATTACATTTAAAGTTTTCGTTATGACATAAGCGGCTGTTAATAAATTACGTAAAATGTTTTTGGCCAATACAATAACAACAAAACAAGCAGTAGTGTCCGACCGAGTATTCGGCAGATTTTTTAACCTGCGGCTTCGGCCTAAATAGCCGAATATTTTGGCCGAATATTTTTGCTTTGAAATGACTTAAAATTTTTTGATAATTCTTTAGGAAACTTTCAGTATGATTCGATGAGTTTCGTTTGAAATTCCATACTTGAAACACTTGTTTGTTTTGTTTTTCTCTTCCTTTAAACGATAAGTGCAGTGAGTCCGACCGACATGGGTTGATAAGATTGAACATGTTATAGGAACTGCCAGAAAACTCAAAAATTTTTGATTTTCACCCGACCGTCTCATAACAATATAAAGCTTTTTAATTTTAGTCGTAATATTGATTCAGGTAACCATTGATTACATACGTTTGAATCATATGAATTGTTGTTTTTTTTTTTTTCTTATGAACCGAATTGTTACGTTTTTGTTTTTGTGGTCGAAAGAAATAAAAAAGCCCAGTGCTAGAAATTTTCTGCCAGATTTCTGTCAGTATTGAATTTCTTTAGCTTGTAACGAGTTTTTTTTCTTAGGCTGGTGTATTCTCAGCCACTCCAGGGTCCGTCCAAGGGATCTCGCAACCCCTGGGCAAAAACAGTCTCACGAAAAAACAATAGTTTTGTGAATCGCAGAATTTGTCACGTTTGTACTCAGAGGCCAACTCTATCACTAAACCCGAAGGTTTTCCCGGAGCTCTCACAAAATCTATTTATTTTTATTTTTTTAATATTTTTATTTTATTTATTATTATTTTTTTATTTAAGGCATAATCTACATATATATATGAAACTATACAAAAAAAAAAAATCTGTACATTAAATATTTTTTTGAAATTATTTTTGCGATGGACGTTTTGAATGACGCTGAGTCCAAAAATTGCATTTTTAAAATTTTTGTCTGCCTGTCTGTCTGTTAAAGCATCACGCGAAAACCACTGGATGGATTTAAATGAAACTTGGCATCTAGGTTCCTTATATCCCCGGTCATAGCATAGGCTACTTTTTATCCAGTAAAAAAGGTTGGACCCTGTAGGGGGCGCTGCGATCGGGTTCCAGGCATTCTTTTTTTTTACCTTATCTCCGAAACCGTTCATCCGATTTGCATAAAAATTTGTAAGTAGAGTTTTTCGGATACGGTGAGTTTTTATAACTTAATTACTCTGTTCTATCTCGAACACCAGATGGTGCTGTAGTACAAATATTTTTAAAACCCTCGAAAAACTCCTACACCGTGCATCCGATTTGCATGAAAATTGGAATCTGGAGGTTTTCTGATACGGTGAGTGTTTTGGGCTTAACTTTTTTTGTGCTATCTTGAACACCAGAGGGCACTGTAGTACAAATATTTTAAAAAACGTCGAAAAACTCCTAAGACGTTTATCCGATTAGCATGAAAGTTGGTATATATAGAGGTTTTCGGAAACGGTGAGTTCTTACGGCTTATATACTTTGTTCTATCTTGAACACCAGAGGGCACTGCAGTACAAATATTTTAAAAAAACGTCTAAAAACTCCTCAGTCGCTTATCCGATTTGCTTGAAAGTTGTTATACATAGATTTTTCAGAAACGGTTTTCATGACTTATAAACTACTAGGTTTTATCTTGAACACCAGAGGGAGCTGTAGTACAAATATTTTAAAAAACGCCGAAAAAGTCCAAAACCGTGCATCCGGTTTGAAAAATCATTCCGGTCATGAAAATTAGAAAATTGGGGTTTTCTAATACGGTGAGTGTTTTGAACTTATCTTTTTTGTGCTATCTTGAACACCAGAGGGCGCTCTAGTACAAATCTTAGGAAATCGTGAAAAACTCCAAAACTGCTCATCCAATTTGGATGAAAATTTGTAAATGGAGATTTTCGAGTACGGCAAGGGTTTTGGTGCTAACTTTTTTGCTATTTCTCGAAACTAGAGGGCGCTGTTATACAATTTGTACGTGTGTATGTTATAAAACTGTTCCTTAACGGCTTCACTGATTTTGATGAAATTTTTTGTGTGTTTAAGTGGACCCCTTGATGGTTCAGATTTACAATTGGACCCGGTAGGTGGCGCTGCATTTTGTTTTTATAGCTTATCTCTGAAACCGTTCATCCGATTTACATGAAAATTTGTATATAGAAATTTTTCGGATACGGTAAGTTTTTATGACTTATCTACTCTATTATATCTTGAACACCAGAGGGCGCTGTAGTACAAATCTCTTAAGAAATCTTGAAAAAGTAGAAAGCCGCTCATCTGGTTAGTATGAAAAATTTTACTAAAGGATTTTCGTGTAGGGTAACTATTTAGGCGTTATCGTGAACAGATCCACTCGTGCTCCCTGAAGATCCGTACCATCCAACTTTAGAAATTGCTCTTAATTTTCCTAAGCAATATGTAAAGAATCGTATTGCTCAACCTCCTGCTGAGTTAAATTTTAAAAGAACCAATTATGTTTTGTTAAAAAACAATATATCTAATATTAACTGGACATCCGTACTAAATATCGTTAATACACAAACATCGCCAGAAAACCTTGATTCGGCTGTCTCGGCTTTTAATAGAACTCTCAATGATTGTTTTCTATCATCAGTACCACAGAGAAAAGCCCGTTTAGCATCTGGTCCTGTATGGTTTACTGAAGAACTGAGAAAATTAAGAAATTTAAAATCCATGCATTATAAAAAATTTAAAAAAACTCATAGCATTACAGATTTTGGTTCCTATACCTCAATTAAGTACAAGTATCGTCAATTATGCAAGCAATCTTACGATATTTATTTAATGAAGGTAAAATTAAACATCAAATCTGATGCTAAATCATTCTGGAACTTTGTCAACACAAAACGCAAGATTGATTCCTATCCTTCTTTTATGAAATATAATACGGTTGAATCAGATAGCGAGAATATCATTTGTAATCTTTTCGCTGACTTCTTCAAAGCGACCTATTCAACTTCATCCTATGATAATCTAAGCTATCCTTTCAGTGTTCAATCTGGGGATATTTGTCTCCCAATAATTGATACTAACACGGTTTTATCATGCTTAAAAGCTCTTGAAACGTCATATAAAAGTGGTCCCGACAATATACCGTCATGTATACTAAAATATTGCTGTGATGAATTAGTAACTCCAATCACTTTGCTTTTTTCGTCTTCATTAAAATCTTGCTATTTTCCAGTTGCCTGGAAGTCGTCTTTTATTATTCCCTTGCACAAGTCTGGTAACAGGTCTTTAATCGAAAACTATCGTGGAATTGCAAAATTAAGCGCTTTGCCGAAGCTTTTCGAGGCAATCATTACTTCACAATTATCACATAGTGTTAAATCTGTATTGTCTCCACTCCAACATGGATTCGTTTCAGGAAAATCTACGGTTACAAACCTACTTGAATTTACTTCCAAAACCATTGAGAATTTTGGAAAAGGTTTACAGACTGATGTTATATACACAGATTTTAGTAAAGCTTTTGATGTTGTTAATCATAAGCTCTTAGTCTTAAAACTATCTCTTGCTGGATTTCCTACAACACTTGTAAGATGGATTGAATCTTATTTATGCAATAGAACACAACGTGTTCTTTTTAAACTTGTAAAATCCCATGAGTTTCCTGTCACTTCTGGTGTACCTCAAGGAAGCCACCTCGGGCCTCTTCTTTTTTTACTGTTTATAAATGATTTGCCATCTGTCATAAAGCATTCGAGTATTTTAATGTACGCTGATGACGTGAAACTATTTCTTCCTTTCAAAAATGCTAATGATGCCGTTCTCTTGCAAGCTGACATAGACCATCTTTATAGCTGGTGCAACGTGAATCGTATGAATCTTAACATGAATAAATGCAAGCATATGACTTTCACTCGAAAATCTCCTGTCACATGTATTTATAAAATTTGTGACCATACACTTGAGTCCTTAGATGTCTTTCATGATCTTGGAGTAACTATGGATACTAAACTTCGCTTTCATATTCATATTAATAAAATTATAAATCGAGCAAATAGTACTTTAGGTTTTATTAAACGATGGGCAAAAGAGTTTAATGATCCCTATATAACAAAAACCTTATTCACCTCTCTAGTGCGACCTATTTTAGAGTATGCTTCAATTGTTTGGTGCCCTCGATATAGTTGTTACATTGATGACATAGAATCAATTCAGAAAAAGTTTCTTTTGTTCTGCTTAAGCCATCTTTACTTTAATTTCAGCTATAACCTACCACCTTATGAATATCGTCTGCAACTTTTAAATCTTCCTACTTTAAATAATCGGAGAATTATGCTAAATGTTACTTGGATTTTCAAACTTTTACATGGATACGTAGACAGTCAATACTTACTGAGCAAAATTTACTTTAATATTCCTCTCCGACCTAGAAGATCTTTTGAGTTACTTTACATGAACTTTTGTAGAACTAATTACTTGCAAAACGAACCACTCAGAAGCGCTTGTGGGGACTTTAATTTTGTTTCAGATGCAATTTCTTTAAATGAATCGGTTTACTCAATTAAATTTAATATTTTAGATTATCTACAGTACCGCCATTAATCTGGATCATGCTTTCCAAGGATACTGAATATTTCCTGTGATGTTGTGCACAACTTATACAATCTAGCTGTGTAGTTAAATATGATTACCAGAGCGAGATCACGTCCATCTCGCCTGGCATATGCCGGTTTGACGTCGTACGACTAGCTTTGCATGTGTGAGCTGTGCTCTAATCCATATTTATATAGATATACACGCTATAGATATATTTTGATTATCCAGAGCAAGACCTCTTATGTCTTGCCTAGCACATGTATGAGCTCGACCTCGTCCGTCTAGCCTGGCATATGGGAGCACCGCTCTAATCAATTCTTCTATTTACTACTAAGAAGCTAACCGGATTGCATCTGTATATACCTGAAATCCTGACAACTTTACATTTTTATAAAATTAAATTGTACATAAATTAATTGTATCATATTTATTTTGTCGAATATTAATTGCTATAAAGCCATATGTGCTTAGCATTAAATAAATAATAATAATAATCTCATTTGCTGTTTCGAAAACTAGAGTTCGCTGTTGTACAATTTATACGTGTGCATGTTATTAAACTGTTCCTTCACGGCTGCACCGATTTTAATGAAATTTTTTATGTGTGTTTAAGTGGATTCCTGGAAGGTTCTGTGATCGTGTTACACGAATTTTTTTATTATAGTTTATCTTCGAATTTTGTTCTGTATTGAACACCAGAGGATACTGCAGTACAAATGTTTTAAAAATGTCTAAAAACTCCTAGCTGTACATCCGATTTGCGTAGTTTAACATAGGAGTTTTCGGATACGGTGGCTATCTTAGACTTGTTTTTCTGCGCTATTTTAAACACCAGATGGTGCTGTAGTACAAATCACTTAAGAAATCTTGAAACACTCAAAAACCGCTCATCCGATTTAGATAAAAATTTGTAAATCGGATATATAGGATTTGACGTTATTTTTTTGGCGTTATTTTTTTTGTTCTATCTCTAAAACCAGAGGGCGCTGTTGTACAAATACCGCAAAAAAATCCTAAACAACTCATCCAGTATGGGATGATCATACTCATAAATATGATTTTTATAAGTGGTTTTCGGGTGCGGTGAGTCTTTTGGCGCTATGTATTTTGCTATATCTTGAACCCAAGAGGGCGCTGTACTACAAAATACAGTAAGGCCTAGCAAAGCTCGAAGGGTTTCTTTTTTTTCATTATGTGTATTTATATACCACTTTCTTTTTTCGCAAATCAGGACAGCTGATGCCGAATTCTGTGGTATTTGAGTAAGCATTAACACATGCGCAAGTCAGTTGTGTCGTAAGTTGGCGTTGTTTTGACATTTCAATTTATATTTTCAATGCTTACCATATTTCATTTTTGTCCAGTTTCCTCGCGAATTGCCAAGAATTCGTTTTTGCTCTGATTTTTTTCAAAAATGTGCAATCTATCGAATACAATATAAAACTTGAAAATATATTTTTGCATGCGATCGCTGGCACGCACACACAAATCACGATTTCCCTAACTTTTTCTCATAATTTTCAGATGTTGACATTATTTGCATTTCGGAAACTTGGCTAAGTAATGATATTAGTGATGTTTCCTGTGGCATTATTGGGTATAAGCTTTTTAGAAATGATCGACATGACAAAAAGGGTGGGGGAGTTGCAATATACTGCAAAAATAATCTTAATGCTAACGTTGTATGCCGTTCTAATGGATCAGGTATTGAATTTATCAATTTATGTGTATCTGACAATAACAATAAAATTCTAGTTTCGTGTGTGTATAATCCTTATTTCGTTTTTCTGTTGAGCCATTGTTTTCTGTATTATCAAATAGTATACTTGATTATGACGTGATCTTGCTTTGTGGTGATTTTAACATAAATCTCCTCTCTAACGAACTGCCTAAACAATTACTGCATAACAACATATCTTCGCTAGGATTGTCTGTTGTAAATGATTCAATGCCCACTCGGTTTTCCAATAACACCACTCCTAGTCTTCTTGACTTATTCATTGTTTTTGACCCGTCTGTTGTTTCTCTTTTCAATCAATTGTGTTTTGTCTCTGATCATGATTTAATTTTTTGCACGTTAAATGTCAATTTGTCTCGTTTAGTTATTCCGAGTACTTTTTCCTATCGTGATTTCAAGAACATAAATTATCCATCTCTCTTCTGTGATGTGTCCATGTTATCGTTTAATGGTTGTTGGCTTCATCACAATATTAATGATCAGCTTAATTCTCTCTTAGATCCTGTTAAGTTTTTGTTTGAGAAACATGTACCTGTTCGTAATTGTAGGATAAAAAATATGTCATGTCCTTGGTTTTCCCAGCATGTCCAGTCCGTCATAAAAAAAAGAAACAGGTTACGTAAACTTGGCGACTAAGTCCCACAGAAACAAATTGGGAATCTTATAGATTGGCGAGGAATGAAGCCGTGCTTGTAACTAGACAAGCTAAAACGCGTTTTTACGCTAATAAACTTAAGCTCTCTCTGCCAAGCAAAGTGCTTTGGAATAATATTAAAAGTCTTGGGGTCTGCAACAAAAATATAGTTGAATGTCATCTAGATCCAGAAGTTTTTAACTGTTACTTTACTAATAATGTTTCTTCTTTTTCTTCTGCTGCTTCTTCTTCAGCTTACAATAGTAATACTTTGCCCCAGTTAAATCATTCAACGTTTCAATCCTTTACTTTTTCTCCAGTAGTTGAGTTTGATGTTGGTAAATGCGTTTCACAAATCAAGTCAAATGCATTGGCTGCTGATGGTATGCCCATTAAATTTATTAAAATCCTACTCCCCCACATAATCAGCCCTCTAACTCATATAATTAATTCATGTTTTATGTCGTCTTCGTTCCCTGGTTTATGGAAAATGGCCATTGTTCTTCCAATAGCAAAGAAGCAAAATCCATCTTATACCAATGATTTTAGGCCAATAAGCATTCTTTCACCTTTAGCAAAAATTTGTGAAAAACTCATGTCTCGTCAAATAACACACCACTTAGTTAATAATAACCTTCTATCTCCGTTTCAGTCTGGTTTTCGTGCAGGTCATAGTTGTTCGTCTGCAGTTGTTAAGATAATTGACGACATACGAGCACATTTTGATGCTGGGTCTTTGACGTTCTTATGTTTGTTAGACTTTTCAAAGGCGTTTGACAAAGTAAATCATCAAATCCTGTCATAAGCTTAAGTCATTGTTTGGTTTCTGTGATAGTGCTGTTAACTTAATGTCTAGCAACTTGTGCCGTAGGTATCAAAAAATTCAAATTGGTCAATTGTCATCAGGGTACCAACCGGTCTTGAGTGGTGTTCCTCAAGGCTCGATACTTGGCCCTCTTCTGTTTTCAATGTTTCTTAACGATATATTTTCTGTTTGTAATCACGCTTCTATTCATGCTTACGCTGATGATGTCCAGTTGTATCTTTCTCGAAGAACTTCAACTTGATTCATCGTCTGTTAAAATCGCAAATTGCGTTCAATTATGCCACTCGGTATGTTTATGGTCTTCCTAAATACGATCGTCTTTCCAGTTTCCGAAATGCAATTCTTGGTTGTGATATAATTGCATATCTTAAGGCTAGAAATTGCATTTACCTTCATAAGTTAATCTACGAAAAAACCCCTGGGTATTTGTTTGACAAACTCCAGTTCTGCATGTCTAGAGGAAGCCATGTTCTGATCGTTCCGAGACATTATTCGTTGAACACTTCCCACCTGTTTTTCATCAATGCCATTAGGTTGTGGAATGCTTTGCCACGTAGGCTTAGGGAGGTCAGTGGGAGAGTAGCTTTTAGGCAATCTATCTTTTCCTTTTTCTCTGCTCACTAGATTACTTCCTCTCTGCTTCTTTTTTACTCTTTTTCTTAATTTTCTTCTAATTTTTTAAAATATCTTAAGTAAAATTAAGTTAATTAGCATAATTAAGTTAATCAAGTTTTAATTAGCATTGAGTTGTTATTATCTCTGTCAACCCATCAATTGTTTAATTTTATGTTGTGCTATAAAAGAGCTAGCTCTTATTGTACATATGTTTGCTTCTTAAATAAATAAATAAATAAATAAATAAAAATTTTGAAGCTACATTTTGTTCATTTCGCCGAAGTTACCGGTTTGAAAGATGCACACAAAATTCCTTCTAAAGTTTGTGAAAAGTGTTTTCAAATCGACGAATGAAATCGAAAATTATTTATATCAACTCCCGAGTTAAGCCGGGTATTCAGCTAGTATACTATAATATAATATAATAAGATGTATAAATTTGGAAAAAAATCATAACTCCTTGCAGGCCCGTAGACAAGGGAGGGGGTTTGGGTGTTCCAACCCCCCCCCCCCTCTCCCCTTAGGGTCCAGAAAGTATAACAAAATAAAAGATAATCATTAATAGACATTTTTTTACATGCGTATACTTATTGCGCCTACGTTTCTCTTCAGTAACAGTATAAACTGCAACAGCAACACGCTTAAGATATCGAATAAAGTTCGATACATTCAATTGGACCTTGTCCATCACCAGCGATTTACGAATCTATTGCGTTGGAAAGTATTAAATGAAAGTGAGGAAAAAAATTACCTTTTACAATTCTTTTAATTGTAGTTTTCTAAAATTTTAACCATTTGTGTTAAGTGTTTTCTAATGATTGATTTATTGTGCCAAAATACTAAAACGATTCCACTTAATTAGCTGCAGAAACCGCCATTAAAAAAGGCCAGAAAGGAGGAAAGTAAATCTTTGTTTTTAATGAATTTTTTAATTTATCAATTTCCGTCCTAATTATGGAATATCGACATCATGATATTCGTTAATACTTTGATTCAATGATACAAAATTAAATACGAGTAATTTAAAAAGAAGATGACACTGCCGAAGTCGAAGCGACATTAGAACTATTTTGCTGATGTACCAACCGAGTGCAGCGAGCCCAGAATGATGTAGTGGTCAATGTGTGCGGTGTTCATTTTATATTATAATTATTTGATGGTTACAATTTTAGCTAAATCGTAATAACGTAATATTGTATTTGCATTGTAGAAAGCGTTCAAGAATCTTTAAAGCCTGAAAAGTGTCCAGAACTGCTTTATAACCGGCAGTTGCAGAAGGTGGTAGTATTGACAGTAATGTTAAAAGCAGTCGTATACGTAGTGTTATTAAGAATATTTCACTTTTTATGTTAATAGTTCTAAATTTGTGCGTTTTGTGTGTATGATTGTAGAAGTTGTTCCAAAAACAGAAATTTCATTTGATACATCGGAACTGCCTTCGGCTTCGGCAGTACATAAAGGTGCAAACAACGATATTTCCAATTTCGTCAAGTTCGTAAATGAGCTGTGTCGTCTTCTTCTTCCTCACTGCGGTTTTTAATGTCAAACGTGGTTTTTGTTTGTTTGGTTCGTCATTTCGAATTCTGATTGGAATTTTAAATTAAATTTATAAAAAATAAAAATATGTGCGAAATTTCAAGTCTATAAATTAATATTGTGGAATTCTAAGAGATTTTACCGTTTTGATAAAGTCACTTTGTATGGGAAGTAGGCGTTGTATTCATCCGATTTGGCTCATTTACGAACTTGACTTTAATTTTGGGGATAAAATCTTAAATATCGAATTTCGTTTAGTTAGCTTTAAAATTGCTGCTGGAATCGTGATCACAGACGGACATGGCTAATAAACTCGGGTGTTGATCCTGATCAAGAATATATATACTTTTCTATACCTACCCCGCCTCTTTATGGGCGTTACAAACGGAGTTACAAAATGAATATACGCCGTTTACGTTTTTTTAACGTAGGGGTATAAATATAGTGCAAGCACTGAAATTGAAATTAAACTTTTTCTACAAAATTATTTTTAAAAAATTTATTTTTCATCCGGTTTTGGCCAAATTAGTCTTAAAATGTTTGTAATTAAATACAATTAACTTCAAAAATATAAAATGTTCCCGATTTTAACTTTTTCTAATAAAACAAGTTACTTAAAAATAGAATTTTAGAAAAAAAAAATGAAAATTGCAAGAAATTTTAACTTTGACGAGCTATCACTTGAACATTTTTTATCCGATCGATACGATCAGTATATCAATCGAAAGGAAATGTAATTGCCTTTTCAGCTATGTACTATTTATTTCTATCGGATAAGCAGTTTTAGCTGTAAGTAAATTTTGAAGGAAATCATCTCTCGAGAAGTACAAAAGTACCGTTATCTTCAAAACCCTCCAAATGAAAAAAAAATTTTATGATTTTTGTATTCTGGAGCTTCAAACGAACTCGCCTATACATGTGGCGTTCTTGGTATTTCCCAGCTGTAAAGCAGTGTTATTAACATATAAAATTAAATAAAAGTAAGTTTTATTAAAAATTCATTAAAGTTTTACACCAAATTCTTTTGATTCATCTGTATCAAAAAATATCGATATATTTTTTATGAAAACCCGCTAGGGTAAATCCTGGGTACGGGCCTGACTCCTTGTATCTAAAAACAATTTTTAAAAAAGTTGTTTTTTTTTTTTGTTAAATTAACTATTAAAAATATTAGCTTAACAATAAGTTGCTACGGTTAACCATACACATAATTTTACAGGCGGATGTTGTGGCAAAGTGCAGTTACGTATGAACAACACGTATGAACAACATGCGAAGTACACGCATTCGCTGGTTGCGAATCAATCAATCAATGCAAAGCGTGATTGCCCCCTTTGCTGCCATTGCTGGCTTTGAGCGCTAACGTAACTTCTTGCGATCACTTACATTAAGCGCCGTGCAACAGGCCTAGTGTCTAGATGGGGGACGGCATCGAATCCCCGCCGGGGCAAAAAAAATATATATATATATTATTATTTTATATATACATATATCTATATAAAAATTATATTATATATATTGTTTTATATACACAGGGTGTCCCGCAATTGACTGCAACTATTTACGGAGCTGAAAGGTTATGCCGAGCTAAGCAAAAAATCCTATGGAAGAGGGGATCTATTTTTACATTCTTAGGAGCTACAGGGTTAATTAATATTTCACGACTTTGGTTAACGTTATTGTTTCTAGCAGAAAAACTAACTTACATAAAACTTCTTTTGATAGCTCATTTTAAAGGCAATGAAATCACCTTTCCAACGGTATATCAACAAACCCCACTAACTTAACCATTACCGAGCTGTGATCGGGTGAAGATGAAATCAATCGGTTGAAACTACAGATTTTCGGTTGAAACACATTTTGTTATTTGATAGTTGGTAATCCAACTGTTAATTAATTCCAACAACGAAATCAGCCTGTAGATAAAGCGAAGAACAATAATTGCTAAAAGGTGCTACTACGGGCTCAGTAAGCAACTAAGTTCCAGAGCCCTCTCCCGATCGACAAAACTAGCACTCTACAAGACGCTCGTTCTACCTGTGCTGCTTTATGGCGCTGAGGCATGGGTAGTTTCGCAAACTGACGCAGCCGCTCTGGGGGTGTTCGAGAGAAAAGTTCTTCGCAAAATCTTCGGTCCTGTTCGAGTCGGCGATGACTATCGCATCCGAATGAACCACGAGTTGTATGAGCTATACGAAGATATTGACGTAGTTCGGCGTATAACTGTGCAGCGACTACGCTGGCTGGGTCATGTCCATCGAAGCTCCAGCGAAAAAGGTGCTCGAGGGTCGCTGGTCAACGACGACGAGGGAGACCATGCCTCCGATGGATGGACCAGGCTGAGGAAGCCCTAACCGCACTTGGTGTATCCGATTGGAGAAGGCGCGCGCAAAACAGACATGCATTGAAAATCGCTTAAAACAACATTTAAAAATTAAAAACAAAAACAGGTTATATGGTAAAATTCGCTGAATTATTACAATCTAAACGTGCTTGTAAAAGTTCCTTTTTTGTCGCGTGTGTTACGCCCATATTTACCACTGTTATTCTTAATTAGTTACAGGAACGACAATTTTGGTATATCATACCATTACTATTTCTTCTAAGGCATATGTACATAAGAAATTTTTTTACATTAATAACATAAACTTCCCCAGTCTTGCCCAGGCAATCGCCGCGTTTAGTTCGTTATTTTAACTATCGCTGTGTTATTTTTTGTTTATTGAATCTGACATAGTGGTATCTCTTTCGCACCTCTGTTACCTAATTGTGTCCGCGTGTTTTAATTTAACACTAAATAATCAATTAACTCATACAAACCTTTACACATCAAAAGGGTCTTAAATTAATAAACATCTGACCACTATAAATAAAATGAACGGGGTTGACCCCCCTTTTCATAATAGGTTTAAGCCTCTAGACCCTGATATTCATCCACTCTCATCGCGAATCAAACCAAGCAAACGTTCACGGGCAGCCGATTTCGAGCCACTGCCTGAAATAATACACAACGATGACCATATACCTCGTTACTTAATAATTACTGCAGTCGGATCAACAAAAGATGAAAATGTACCCTCTATTTCGTCTTACAACGTTTTTCGAATTGAAAAAGGCTTGAATTACATATCTCGAGATTATACTGAAGTAGTAGAACTAAAATCAGGGGATGTTCTTCTAAAAGCTCTCAATATTAAAGCAGCAGAAAAATGTATGAAAGCTAAACTTGTTGACACAGTACCAGTAAACATAACCTCACACAAAAGTTTAAACTCTACACAAGGCAGAATCTACTCAAAAAACATTATTAATATTGATGAAAAAGAATTGCTCTCATCTTTAGAAAGTCAAAAAATCATTGCCATCAAAAAATAAATAAAATAGTCGATGAAAGGATCATTCCAAATGGTGCAGCAATTGTCACCTTTGACTTAATCCGTCGTCCAGAATACATTAAGTTGGGCTGGCAAAGAGTTCCAGTGGCGGAGTACAGTCCTAACCCAATGAGATGTGTCAACTGCCAAAAGCTAGGACACACAAAAAAATGGTGCCGTAATATTGAATCGTGTAGAGAATGCGCATACCCCCCTCCACACGATACTTGCCTAAGAAAGTTCTGTTTCAACTGCAACAACGATTCACATCCATCATACGATCCTTCTTGCACAACGTTCCTTAAACACAAAGCAGTTAACAAGATCAAAATAGATCGGAGATGCCCTGCTCGTGAGGCCTGGAAAATCTTCAACGACCAACCATCATTACACACAATAGAACATTTTAAAAAAACATCAACAACCCACACCTTTGATCAAGTTCTAAGAACAGCCAACACTGTTGGAGCTGCACGAAAAACTTCAACAACACATGAAAAGCAACTAATCAATACACAGCCAAATGTACAACGACCCCAAACACTACAAACCCAGCAACCCCACAACAAGACACACAACTCCAACAACCTCTAGAACTACAATATGAACAACTACAACATGAACAAATAAAAAACGAACACCAACAACAACACCAGGAAAAACTACATCAACAACTACAACATGAAAAACCATCCCAACAACAACAAAATGGACAAACACAATTCCAACAACAGTTTAACCGTAAAATTAACGAACTACCACGATGCTCCAATGACAGCTGCTTACCCACTATTGAACGGACAAAAGCCAACAGCCAAGCAACACAAAACACAACACTAAACTCAATAACAGGAACAACACACATAAACGCGTCCTCCAATAACTTTGGAGTAACGGAGTAACTCCCCAACCTTTCAGTAATCATCACCCCAGAAACTCTCAAAAAAGCACAAAAAACAAACATACACACCCCAAAAAAATAAATAAATTCAACAACATTAACTATGGATTTAGGTATTAATATTTTTATTTTACAATGGAACATGCAAGGGTTTCTAAGTAAATACGCGCTAAAACAATTCGTTGCAAAACATAAACCAGACATAATACTAATCCAAGAAACACACATAGTAGATAAAAACAAGCATTTACTACACTTGCCGAACTATACAATTTTTCATCACAACAAAGGCTACTCATATGCTAAATCAGGCATTGCCATACTAGTTAAAAATACTGTAAGCGTCTCAAACCACAATACTTGAAGCAACAACCTACTTCATCAAACAATAACAATTCAAGGAAAAATAGACCTGTATATTACCAATATTTATAAAGAACCAGATGTTTACCTTACCCCGCAATTTATTGACGACATTCCTAGGTACAATTCCGATCACCATTTAATTGCTGGAGACCTTAATGCTCATAGCACACTGTGGGGCTCCAACAGCACTTCCAGAAGCGGAACCTTATGGGAATTTTTTGATAATGATCGCAACTTGACAATTCTCAACGACGGATGCCCAACTCTTCTCAACACCAGAAACACTCTAACGGCAGTAGATGTGGCAATGGCCAACTCCGACCTGGCTTCAGTACTCACGTGGTCCTGCTTTCAACAACCACAAATATGTGATAATTTTCCCATTCTCATATACAACAACACTCGGTCCACACTTTATACGTTCAACTCAAGATTCATTGATCAAAAAGCTAATTGGGATTTATTTATCGCAAAAACTGATATATTAAAGGTTGAATACGTAACGTCATCTAACATTAACAGAGAAGCAGCTCAAATTAAAAGAATCTTAAGAAAAGCTGCTAACGAGTCTATGCCTGTAAGTCGAAAATCGAAACATCGCAACAGCCCAGCTTGGTTTAATTCGGAAATTAGCAAACTTATTTATAAAAAAAAAGAAGCCTGGACCAAATTTAAAAAGCGAAGAACTCAAATCAATTTATTGCATTACAAGAAAGCTAGTGCTCAGGTTAAAAGAGCTTGCAAACAAGCAAAGCAGGAAACATGGAATAGATTTGTCAACTCACTTAACCCAAAACTCGATTCTAGAACCTTATGGAATAGAGTTAAAAAATTAATTCCCGTCGTTTAATAAATTTACCACCAATCTTCACTGATAATGCTGTTTTGTCCCACCATGAACGTATAGCAACTGCTCTCGCAAAACTTTGCAGCTCTATTAGTTCAGATACTTCTTTCAACTCCAGCCTCATTAGCGAAAAACTAAATTTCAATGTTGAAAACATGATCAGTAACGGATTGAGCCTATATTGTCTATTAGAGAATATAACACTGATGGAGCTAAATTCGGCATTAAAAAACTGTAGGGGAACAACGCCTACCACTGACAAAATCACTTACGCGATGATAACGAACGCTTCTACGGGACTAACAACAAGACTTTGTATCTTATTTAACAATATATTGAAATTTGGTATGCACCCACACGATTGGAAGTTAGCACTCTTGACACCAGTTCCAAAACCAGAGAAAAATGCTAATAGCATGGAAGGCTACCGGCCAATATCTCTATTACCTGTGCTGGCAAAAGTTTTCGACAAAATAATATCACGTAGAATCTGGTCTAGCTGCAAGGATAAGGTTCTAGAACAACAACACGAATTCCGCCCGAATCATGGAGTCCACACACTCTGCCATGCATTGGAATCACAGATCAAAGAAAATATAAGGCACAGAAAACACAGCATTATTCTCTCCGAAGATCTGGAAAAGGCATTTGATAGAATAATTTCAACGCATGTGATAAAAGAGCTCCATAAATGGTGCATACCAAAACAAATTCTAAACATAGTCCTTTCCTTTTTAACTTTTATCGCAGAATCAAAGTCAGAGAATCCCCGCCGCACAGTACTTTGTCTCATAGGAATAAATCAAGATTTTTGTTGTGGCAGATCCTAACAAAATTGGTACCGTTTTTTTGGAAATACTTCCACTAAGAAGAATCAAAATTTTTTTGCCAATTGAACAATTTGTGTAGACTCTACAGCTCCTTAAAGTCAACCATTTTTATGCATTTTGATTGTTGTGGAATATTTGATTTTGGACATCCTGCAAAGAAAAAATTGCTGTAAACGCAATTTTTGCCTGATTCTTTTGTTTTTTGATTTTATTTCAAGATCAATATTGTAAAACTAAATCAATTTTAATATATTTTAAATTAAGCTAAAACTAAAAATATGAAAATTGTCCAAAAATAAAAGTTTTTTTTAAATATTTTTCAAAAATTTGCAATTTTTGAGAGAAAAATAAAAAAAAACATCTAAAAACATCTCTTTAATTTTTTAATATATTTTAATATACATATTTATCTTTCAAATTCCAAAATTTGATATCCGCCTGCGTCCGTCTTCGGAGTTATCACGTTTTGAAGAATAGTCTAAAAATCATATTTTCTTTTAATTAATGGAAATTAATAATTTGCACATCTTACAAAGAAAAAATTGCCAAAATTGCAATTTTGGCCCAATTCTTTTTATTTTTGATTTTTCTTCAAGATAAATACTGTATAAATAAATAAATTTTAATATGTTTAAAATTTAGCTGAAAGTAAAAAAATTAAAATTCGCCAAAAAATAAATTTTTTTGTAAATATTTTCCAAAAATTTCCAATTTTTGAGAGCAAATTTAAAAAAGACAACGAAAAACATCTCTTTTATTTTCAATACATTGTTATATATTTATTTTTCTTTCAAAATTCCAAAACATATTAACCTTTTTTATCCGACTTTTAGAGTTATCGTATTTTGAAAAATGGTCTAAAAATCATATTTTCCTCTAATAAACGTAGCATGTAGTGAGGAGTTTACTCCTTTGAAATGTAAACAAACATATTTATGGGTGACTAATTTCGAAAATGACCTAAGTCCATTTTTTTTAATAATCGTTTTCATTAGGTAAAAAAATAGTAGGGGAGAGTGGGGAATAGTGGGTCACGTTTTTATATTGGTCTATAACTCGCTTAAAAATACACATTTTTCAAAATTTTAAAAATGTATAGTATAGTACGTTTCATTACCTTACTTTTTGCATTTATTGTTTGTTAATATTGTAAGTAGTTAAAAAGTTTTGGTATGTCATCCGGAAACATGTTTTTTCGACATTTTCAAAAATGGTGGGGAATAGTGGGTCACAAAAAAAAATTAAGAATTGAAACGCATAATGTTTATTAAACAGTGAAAACTAACAAAAGAATGCAATTCAATTAACAAAAATAGATAATTAGTCAATTTTAATCAGAATAACATGCTGCATGTGAAGAAGACGGTAGTTAGATTCGCGCAGTTTATATGCACAGCTCGATCGCACTTGTTGCAATTGACCGAATTATTATTGTTCAATGTCATTGGCATGTCTTTTTTGCATATTATGCAGAAGTCTACATCGTCATCTTCCGAACTTTAAATTTAGCAAAATATTGCCGTGTTTTGTTAATTATGTCATTCAGCTTTGATTAATGGGAATTCACCTTGTTAAATAATAAAATTTACGTGACCCACTATTCCCCAAAACAACTGACCCACATTTCCCCATATGATAATTTTTTAATTCAGCTTATCCTGTGCGCGGAACAGCGCGCTTATGAAAAATTCCACTTGCGGATCAAAATTTTCGTAGCAAAGGAGAGATAATTGCATATTTACCTTCGTTTATTTCCGTTTAAATGTTGTAAAAACAACTAAAGTATGAGTATTAAATAAAACCTTTTGTTGATAAATTATCAAGAAGGTGCTGCAAGAGAGATCGCGATGCAAGTCGACGAGTCTATTGCTTATCAAAACTTATTTTATACGAACACCAAACAATTCCAATTGTTAGAAATTCTTAAACTTGTTTAATGATCGCGCAATAGCCGTGACCCACTATTCCCCCATGACCCACTATTCCCCACTTTCCCCTATGTTTATTTCTATTAAATCATTAAATGTTTACTTTTAAAAAAATTAAGACTTAGATCATTTTTAAAGTAATCTGTATGAATTGTACTCTACGCTCAAAAGTAAGACGTATCAGTTTGCAGAAAATTGTTTTTTTTAAGAGGTAGTTTAAATAGTGATTTTAACTTATTATGTTTGTAAAAGTAATTGGAGTATGAAATATTCTTTTGTAATTGTTTGTTAAAATGCTGCTATTAAATACAGGTTAAAAATAAATGACTATTTATGTTAAAATGTAGGGCATTCTCATGCATACTAATGCCAACATATTTGTTTTTACCGTATTTTTCTCAGCGAAAACATTACAAAGATTTTTAATTTAAAATGCCAATAATTATTACTAATAACGATTTATTTAATTGTTGGATTTCTGCCGGTCCACGCGATAAATATTTGTTTTTAAAGTCATTTGTTAAAGATAAAATTTGTAAAATCCCATACAGTGAAGAAATAATTGATGAAAATATTAAGTTTTTTATATTGCAATTGGAAACGAAGTGGAAGCAGTACGGATATAGTAAAAGCAAGCTTATTAAAAAGTATTCAAATTGGTTAAGTGCCGAAGCAATTGTTATTTCTGATCCAAATAATGTACGCAAGTAAAAATAAAATTTAATATTAGCGCAGTTAAAAATAAAGTTTACATTTCAGCAACCAAGCACAAGTCGCGGAAGGCCTGAAAAGGAGTTCCATTTGTTATCAGAACAAATGAAAAAAAGGAAAGTGGCTCACTTATTATCTGATTATTCTGAAGACGAATTACAATATGCATCAGAACTTGCTTCAAGAAAAAATAATCATGGTTAGAATATTAACAGTCAAAATTGCCTATCAGTAGAAATGGCTTTGTCACTGTACTTAGATTTGGATCTCTCGGAAGAAAAATATAATATTCTGCGCAACACTGTCAACGTCTATCATAAAAATTTATTTCCGAGTTTGTATGCGATACAAAATTTTAAGAAACGATTAGTACCATCTATTGAAGCTTCGGAAAGTACTGCAGAAGTTCGCTTACAACCACTTTTGCGGTTTACAGCTAAAAGTGTACTAGAGCTCTGTAAAGATGCAACAGATAAAATGACTCTTATTTGCAAATGGCAGTTCAGGTCACAGTCGATACAAACAAAAATTTTCTTCAGAGGAACTCAGCGATGAATTTTTATTTTTTATTGCATTCGTCCCAATCAAGTGAGTAAAAAATTCGACATTTATATAATTCTGTATAACAAACGACCATTTTTATATTAAGGTTAATTGATTCCGCATCCAAAGAGGAAATTTGGGTTAACAGTAAGCCCTCCTCTACTTTATTCTGTCGACCCATTAAAATATTATTGGCAAAAGAAAACCGGACATTAGTTGTGAAAGAAAATGAAGATATCAATAGACAAATAAGCCATTTAGAGTGTGATATTTTTGAACTAACTGAAAAATCTGTTGAGGTGACATATGAAATGCACTGCACAATGATCGATGGAACCGTTGCAAATACGCTAACGGAAACGGTCCGGTTGAAATGAATAAAACGGATTTATATAAGCCTCCAAATATAAATACCTATAAATATGGACTGTCAACGATTCACTGCTGGATTCGGTTTTTCGAATGTTTAATACACATAGCATATCGTTTGCCATTTAAAATACGGCAAGTAAGAGAAGAGAACAAAGCTATTTTCTCTGAAAACAAAATCCGCATCCAACGAAATTTTCGAGAAAAAATGGGCTTGTTAATAGACGTTGTTAAACAGGGTTCTGGAACCACTAATGACGGAAACACCGCACGGAAGTTTTTGTTAATTACGAAGTATCAGCGGAAATAACTGGCATTAACAAAGATCTAATTTATAACTTCTCATTAATATTGAGGATTTTGTCGTGTGGAAAAAACATTAAAATTGATAAGTTTAGTAAGCTCCTTCTTGATACCAGGAATTTGTACCTAGATCTTTACCCTTGGTATTATATGCCTAGTTCTGTCCACAAAGTTTTAATGCATGGATGTGAAGTTTTAAAATTCTTCGATTTACCTATAGGTAATATTTAACTTTAATAATATTAAGAAATAAATAACATTATTTTTTTAATTTTTGTAGGAAATTTATCAGAAGAAGCATTGGAGGCTTCCCACAAACACATTCGATATGCTCGTCTTAGCCTGAGATCTGATGACATACCAGCTGATTTCATCAGATCCTTTCTTATCATCTCAAAGAAAAATCAAATACAAGAACAAGTTATATGAGGAAGATACGTATATGCTTTATTATATTGAAACGGAAAGAACCGAGGGTACTTAGGTTTATATTACTTAAATACCTTTTTTTTGGCATACATTTTTTTATTTTGTTTTTAATTTTTATTCTTTTAATCAATTAAACAAAAAAATATTTTTGTCTCTTCGTTACAAAGTTTAGTCGTTAGTTTTTGTTTTTCTGTTTTGTTAAAAAAGTTTCATTGCTCAAATTTTCAAAAAAATGTCAAGTGCAATATAATTGTTTGTATTGTAATGTGAACTATAAAATTTAATAAAATAATCCCCTGAAGAAGGAAGGAAATACTTCCGAAACGTCGGGAAAATTGAAATAAATTATTTAAAAATTTAATTAAAAAAAAACCACTTGACCAAAAAAGCCCAAAATTGAAGACAACACAGGAAATTTAAAGAATTGGTCAAAATATTACTTCTTAAAAAAATATTTAGTTTAATAATACAAAGTGAATTTAGAATTACAAAAAATATTTTTTTTTTGCAAAAACATATTTTTTTACATGAAAAGAAACATTTTCGTGAAAAAAATGCATATCAAACTATATGCCATAAAATTTTCAGTTTTAACAAGTTAAGACCTTTCAAAAAGTTAAGTTAAGTTATGTTCACAAGTTAAGAAACTTTTCAAAAATATATTTTTATTTTTTTTTAAAAGTTTTTATAATTTTAATATTTAATTGAAAATAGGGAAATTTCAGTTTTTTTAATTTTTAAACCTCATTTATGGCGTAAATACTTAATGTACGTAAAATCTGATTCGATTTTTGAAATCAGCAGCCAAAAATTAATAAACATGGCAAATTTCGTAAAGATCGAACAACTCCTTGTATTTATTCCTCACTTTTGTATGGGCTCAAAGTACTGTGCGCCGGGGTGAAAAAATATTAATTTTTTTAGCTTTTCTCTTTTTTTTCAATATTTAAAACAATTTGGTGCATTTGATATATATGTCCGCAATTTCTTTTTATGTTTAATTATGTTCTTAATTTTATAAAAATTGATATTTTTATATCTAAGACGTTTGTAACGATATGATCCTCTACGAAGGATAGCCACCTTGTCGTGGTGTAGAGGCTTAGGTTGCAATGAAACAATGGGCTATGATGACGGGAGCGCAAGCTACTGGTAGGGTCACCCATGTCGTACAGGCCATTGTGGAGCAATGAACAAATGAACAAAGAGCTATCCAACCACCCCCCTCCCCCCCTAGTCCAGGGTGTTATGTTGCACCGTTCCTATTGGATGGTTTGCAGCCAGGGGGTAATACCGGCTGTATTGGTACGGAGACCTCACTGATATCGGGCCGCCTCAGTGAGTAACTGTGGCCTTTCCATGGCACGCGGGGCTCTGGCATGGACGACGTACTTTCCCTAGCTACTCGTGGGACCAAAAATGAACAAAACTAATTAAAATAACAAGGAAGAACGTACAGAGGCGACAACGGCAACAACTACAGATGAAACGGCAAATGCGACGGAAACTGGCAGGTCTAGCATACGGCGACCTACTCTGACCAAACAGGACAACACCGACGCGGGTGGGGACTTGGACTCAGCGACTCTGAGGATTCTGGGCAGGTTGAGCATTGGAAGTGACACGGAGGAATCGAGCATCCCTCAAGTCCTTCACAATGTTCCTGGCTCAGAGACTGAAGACGAGCTTCTCAACTCCAACGCGACGGTCATTGAGGCGGGTAGTGCAGCAGTCCACAGTAGTTCTGCTTCGAAAGAAGCGATGCAACGAAAGTTCTACAGGACTGCTAAGAACTATCTCCTGAAAATGAAAACCGCAGACCCGACTACTCTTACTTCCAGGGACAAGGCTCTCATCAGGAAGCACACGAAGAGAGTGAAAACTTTTGAACGTCACTATGCCCCCAAAGCATCGACGAACGAAGTTGCCACAATTCTGCCTGCTTCCACGGATGAGGGTCTTAGCAAGGCAGGTCCATCCAACTCCAATGACGGGAAAAGCGACAAACGGGAGAGGGAAATGGGAGGTAGAAAGAGGAGGAAAAGAGGCAGAAAGAATAGAGGGGATAGAGCTGAACCGTCCCAATGCAAGGTTGCTATAGGTGATAGGTGGAAGCAAGGACGGAAGCAAGAAGCGGCAACGACGGTTAAGGCAGGTCTTTCCTACTCCAATGTCGTCAAAAGCGGCAAACAGGAGTGTGGAAAAGGCGGAACCAGGAAGAAGGTAAAGCGAGACAAGATCAACCCAAGGTTACCTCAAACAGGGACCAACCGGGGGTTGACCACGGTTTCGAGAGGAGAACCTCCCTGTACACCTGGTTCCACGGCCAAATCGGCAAAGATCTGCGGATGAGGTCGCTGCGAGTTGTTCGAAGCGAAGTAAAGCAGTGGGGAGCTTCGAAAACTCACCAGAGGATCTACAAGTAGCCATTATAGACGCAACTGACCCAGACGGAAAACTGACCCAGAAAAATGAGCTTGTAGAAAATGAGATCCTTAAAGCTATGATGGCTAGCGTCGAACACGGTGATCCCGACGATTACAAGTTCAACGGTGTTGGTTGGCAACAAGGAGTCAAAGTCGTCGGATGTGGATCGAAGAAATCTCTCTAGTTCCTGACCAAAACCATCGCCAGCATTGGTGAAATTTGGAAGGGAGCTTCACTAAAGGTGATCTCCAAGTCCACGCTTCCGCTTCGCCACATGGTATCTGTATGGATTCCTCCTCCTGCTTTACGAGGATGAGTCTATTCAGAGGCTTTTGGCGGCGTAGAATAAAGACGCCAAAATTCAGGAGTGGAAGCTGGTCAGGTCGCAGAAGAGTCACGGCAGCGAAGGGAAAATTCTTCTCTTTTCTGTAGACGCTACTTCCACGGGCTGGCTTAAGGAGCAGTCGGACATGCTAAAATTCGGCCTCGGATCACTGTAAGGCAGCGACCGACAACTTGATACTGTGCATGTCCGAGGAGAATGTAGATGTGGCCCTCATCAGGAACCTTGGATCACCACCAAACAAGATCCAAGGCCTAGGGTCGAAACAATACAACCTGTTTCACTCTACAAATGAAGGAAAGTTAAGGAGCTGTATACTTGCGAAAAAATCCATTAAAATGTTTTTTCTCCCTAGATTCAGCAACGGAGACATAGTGGCAACCAGCGTAGAAACAAGGTCAGCAAAACTGCTCCTTTGCTCTGCGTACATGCCCTATGAAGAGGCGAACCCACCAGTACAAACAGTCCGCGAGTTAGCAGAACATGCTAACACAAGCAGGGTATTCCTGGTCATCGGTTGTGATGCTAACGCCCATCACTCCCAATGGGGCAGCAAAGACATCAACAAAAGGGGTGAGTCTATTTTTGAATTTATCCTTACCACACACCTTATTCTATGCAATAGGGGCAATAGGCCAACATTTCAGAATAGAGTCAGGGAAGAGGTAATCGATCTTACTTTAGCTAATAACTCTGAACAGATTATAGTCGATAACTGGGAGGTGTCACAGAAGGAGTCGTTTTCCGACCACTTTACGATTGTCTTTACTATTGACTACGATCCCCAATTAAAGAAACATTTTAGGAACCCATTAAAAACTAACTGGGAAAGGTATTCAGTCTGGATAAGCAGAAATATTGCAGACCCTGACACAGAATACCTCCCAACCGATGTATCTATTGGCAATGCAGTCGAGTTTATAACGGGAAAAATGAACCAGGCTTTCAAGAAGTTCTGCCCAAAGTCTCGAAGTCGCAAACCTGCAAATGCGAGTTGGTGGACCAGCTACCTCAAAAAGAGGCGATCAGAGGTTAGAAAA
Source organism: Coremacera marginata (assembly GCA_914767935.1). NCBI lineage: Eukaryota > Metazoa > Arthropoda > Insecta > Diptera > Sciomyzidae > Coremacera > Coremacera marginata. The sequence goes on along the minus strand of OU612045.1, from coordinate 86,112,388 downwards.
CTTCACCGGAAGGCCATCTTAAGCAAACTAGAGCAGGACTAACCAATCTACAGATCCATGCTAAATGCTTACACTAGGGATGTAAGAATAGCTAAGCGAACATCTTGGACAAAATTTTGCGAGTCCATTGAGGATACCAGTGAAGCCGCCAGACTTCGAAAGACGCTATCCAAAGACTCAACGGTCCCGGGATACCTTAAGAGGTCCGACAGATCCTGGACAGAATCCAGCCAAGAAACGCTTTTGCTACTCATGGAAACTTTCCAGGTTGTACAGAACCGTATCAAAACGCTGCTAACAACAACTTGGAAATAACAATGCCAGAACCTTTACAAGAACTCCCCAACATTATTGCAAGGTCAACTGTAGAATGGTCGATCGGATCCTTCAAGACTTACAAATCTGCGGCGCCAGATGGTATCCTACCGGCCATGATGCAACATGCTCTTCCTAGCATCATGCCCTGGCTTAAAGCAATCTTCCCCGGCTGCCTCAAGACAGGATATGTTCCAAAAATTTGGAGAGAAGTGCGAGTTGTTTTCATTCCTAAAGCTGGGAAACCGATACACTCAGCACCAAAGGATTATAGGCCTATTAGTCTCTCATCGTTCTTGATGAAAACGCTAGAGAGAATAATAGATCTTCACATAAGAGAATCTGTGAACGATAATAATCTCTGTAGTGTACAACATGCCTACCTTAAGGGTAAATCGGTAGAAACGGCACTGCATGAGGTGGTTTCGGTCATAGAAGGAACCCTTCATCACAAAGAATATACTTTAGCAAAGTTTTTAGATATCGAAGCCGCATTTAACAATGTAAATACAGATTCTATAAGAAATGCTTTAGTAGACAAAGGAGTTAACAGTAAAATAACCCAGTGGATTTATAAAATGCTCAATAGCAGACGTATAAGCTCACAAATGGGAATGAGCGTTGTGAGGAAAGAAGTCACAAGAGGCACACCGCAAGGAGGAGTCATATCCCCCCTTCTCTGGCTGATTGTGGTTGACAAAATTCTTACTACACTCACAACTGGAGGAACAAAAGTGGTAGCCTATGCCGATGACGTTGCCATCCTAATATGCGGAAAATACCTGCAAACAATTAGCGAACTAATGTCTGCGGCATTGAATGATCTATCGCGGTGGGCAGAATCGAATGGACTTGGTGTTAACCCAATAAAGACTGAACTCGTTCTGTTCACAAGAAGAAGAAAAATATAAAGTTTCACATTACCAAAACTTAACGGAGTAACTCTGAAGCTTTCCACGGAAGCCAAATACCTTGGAATTATCCTTGATAACAAGCTGAGCTGGAAACGCAACACAGAGGAAAGAAGGAAAAAAGCACTGTGCGCTTTGTACGCTTATCAGAGGACATTTGGTAGGAAATGGGGACTGCGACCGCACATAATCCACTGGATGTATACAGCGATCGTGAGACCCATTCTTACTTACGGTTCTCTCGTATGGTGGACGATAACGCATAAAAAAGCTACCTTAGCTTCCTAACAGGAATTCAAAGGTTAGCGTACATAGGAATAACAGGAGCCATGAGATCTACGCCACAGACGGGTCTATATATGATGCTTTTTTTTTTTTATTATTTTATTATTTATTTTTTATGGTGTGTAGTTAGGAAAACTGTAGTTTTTCGACAGTGTAGGGTAGTATTTGGACTTTCGTGTAGTCCATTCCTTTTAGAAGCAATTTTGTTAATGCTCTTGGACGAAGCTGCTAAGCTGGCAGGTACAAACAGCAAAGTGGTACAAAGCTACTGCGGTCCTGGCTAGTGGTGCATTCGACTTGCGTGGTTGGGAGAGCTCGTTCAATAATGTGGAAAGCACGAACACGCTTGTTTTAGGCATATTATGGAATAAAAGGGAAGATTTAATTTCTATTAATCATGCAGTACTTGACATAGAAATACCAAAAATCGTCACGAAAAGGGTAGTTTTGTCGTCTACGCAGAAAGTCTTTGATCCGATTGGTTTTACTTGTCCAGTAGCCTTACAACCTAAAATTTTACTTTCAAAGCTATGGGAAAATAAATTAGGTTGGGATGATGAAATTTCTAAAGAGCATAGTTAAGAGTTCTTAGGATGGGCAAATAATTTAATTCTTTTGAAACAGATAGAGATGCCTCGAAAATAAGTTAAAGGCACTTTGGAATTACATGCTTTTGGCGACGCAAGTGGTTCAGCCTATGCAGCGGTAGTTTTAATTCACCTACCAAACCTACAAAAACTACCGCTGCATAGGCTGAACCACTTGCGTGGAAAAGAACTAATGGTTGCAACTATAGCAGCAAGACTGGCAAATTCCGTTTTAGAGTCTTAAACACGCCCGGTTTCAAAAGTTATGTATTGGTCCGATTTAACTACTGTTTTAACATGGATAAAACGTGACACTCAATGGGGAGTTTTCGTGCAGAATAGGGTAAAAGAGATACGATCTGTTAGCAATATTGATAAATGGTATTTTGTACCTGGAGAATTAAATCCAGCGGGCTTTCCATCTCGTGGAACAGAACAGTTAGTGCAAAGTGTATGGTGGTTAGGCCTGGAATGGCTGTATAAACCTATGTCAGAGTGGCCTCAATGGAAACAGTGTTTAAACGAAGGCGAAGTAAAGAGAGAGGTTAAATAATCGGTGGTAGTCAATATGATTAATTTAAAAAGACTGTTTTTAAAGCTAGTGACTATTTCTTGTCCCATACAAAGCTGATTCGTTTTCTAGCATGGTTGAGATTTTTTAAAAATATTAAGATAAGAATAGAAAAACGAAAAGCGTCTGGTAGTTTGAAAGAGAAGCCGGATGAGAATCAGAAAATTATATCTTTCTTGCAAGGAATTAAAAGAGACTGAAGCAGGTTTGTTAAAACATTTGCAAGATTTTATGTTCGATAGTAAAAACAACCAGCTATCTTCATTTAAAACACTTTTATACGGAAATGGTTTGCGGGTTTTAAAAACAAAAATCTTCAATCGCGATGATAGTTATACATTTTTGTGTCTATAGGACATTTTAGACAACCATGATATTGTAAAGTTGATTGTTCGAGAGGCTCATGAAAACTGTGGTCACATGGGTGCACAAGTTGTAATGAATAATCTACGTGAAAAGTTTTGGATACTCTCGTTGCGAAAAATGATAAGAGGTTATATCAGAATGTGTCGTTTGTAAAAAACAAAGAGCCAAGCGAATGGAATGAGAATACCCTCCTTTACCTTTAAAACGCGTCCGCGATGCTGCCATTTTCGAGGTTATTGGTATGGATTTTGCAGGGCCTTTAAATATAAGAGATGGAGGTAAGGGTTGGATTTGTATTTTTACATGTGCCATTTATAGAGCTGTTCATTTCGAGTTGGCATCATCGTTGAGCGTTAAAGGATTTATAGACTGTTTTCTCAGATTTATAAAAAGACGAGGTCTTCCCCGATCAATATACAGTGATAACGGAACTAATTTCACCGGTACATACAATGTATTTAGCAAATTTGATTGGGAGAAGATCATAAAGCGGACATCGGTTTATGAAATGGAATGTTTTTTAACCTCCCTTCAGTCCCATGGTGGGGAGGCTGGTGGGAAAGGCTTATTGGCGCATTAAAAAGCATTTTGAGAAAGATCTTAGGAAAAGCAAGTCTTGGTTACGAATATCTTACAACCGTCCTTTGTGATGCTGAAGGTATTATAAACTCGCGGCCCTTAACCTATATTTCGGAAGACCCTGAGGATTTAAAACCGCTGTCACCGTCTATTTTTCTACAAGATACAAGTGATAGGACCCCGGACTGTGATATGTTCTTTCATGATAAGCTTAACAGAAGGTATAGGTACAGACAAAAGATCGTTTATGACCTTCGATCAAGATTTCGAATTGAATATTTAAGCCAGCTGGCTCTTAAACATGGGAAGAAAGAAAATCGCAAGGTAAAAGTAGGTGATATTGTTTTAATCGGTGATGATTCACGTAGACGAATAGATTGGCCTCTTGCTCGTGTGGTTAAGGAATTTCCGGGCAATGATGGAAATGCTAGAGTTTTTGAACTTAGTACGAAGAACGGCATGCTTAAGAGACCGATTCAAAGATTGTGTCCATTAGAAATCTCTCAAGATGAAAATAATTGAAAGGAATCTTATTGTAGCAAGATTATTAAAAACAAATCTTACAAAGAATCAAAACCTGAAATTGAAACAGACATTAATTGTGAAAATAGAATTGTAACCACTAAAAATGGAAGAATGATAAAAAAAACCGCATAAGTTTTATGACACATAATCTTATATTTTTGTATTTTAGTATTCAACTTGAAATAATTACTTAAAAAAACATATAATATAATAAATTAATAAATTAATTAATATAATAAAATTATTAATTAATATAATAAAAAATATAATAATAAATTTCATTTTTATTTTATTTTATGTACACTTAAAAGTATGCGCAACTTAATCATATTATCGAAAATGGATGAATTTGGTAGTAATAATTTCCACCAAAAGTGGGGAGGATGTTACGAATACTTTGAAGTTTTGATTAGGTTATAACATAACATATAGATTAAATGAATTTAAAAATGTTCTATTCAGCCTGTGTTTATGAATAGAGAAACGAGTCTCTATAATGTCGAGTATCGATATAGAACTTTCTAAAGCTGAAAGTTCGTTAACTGCGTTTGCATATGCGTCCGTCTACTCGCTGGCGCAATTTACGCAAGAAAATTATTGCAGAGTACAATAATTGCGTTTTACGGTCAGAGTAAGTAAGTAAGGGCATAAAAATTATTCAATATTTTCTATATTGTTTAAATGTAATTTTATAAATATTAACGCTGAAATATTTGAAATAGTGTGATGTATAATAGCAAAAACTTTTAAAAATTAGCATAAAAACCTGCGCTACCAGACCTCAAAACTTTGGAGACTTCACGTTCATAGCGATCTCGTATTGAGCGCCATTTGGTCATACATTCAGATCCTAGAATATAAAACAAGTGTAAGTAGAAAAAAGTAAACAGAGCAACTGCGTTGGAGGATCTTCAAAAACTTCATAAAGAAAATTACCGAAATCCATGAACAACGTTCGCAATCAGTGGTGGCAGAAAATCACTGTGCTTTCTTTCAATTAGTGGAAACCAAACTAGATGAGCTGCCTACAGATAGCAAGAATTACACAGTACAACACATAATATTAGAACTCAATTCTGACAATTGCACGTGAAAGTAGGCCCAAAATGAAGAACTTGTTCATCATTCGTTTTGTCTTCTTGCCTGCCAAAATATTTTTAATATCGATTTGAAGTTAGTAACTATCGTATAGGGGAATTTTTCACGTTTTAGGCTCTTTTGTTTGACATAACTCGAGAACCACTAGTCCGATTTAGCTGAAACAAATTTAGAAAAATTAAGAATTACAATTCCTCTAATCTGTTCTCATACCGTTTTCCTATGTGTGCAACACTTTCGAAGTTAAAAATGAATGTATGAAGGGAAAAAAGTAATTTTTTCCTAAAAATTAAAATTTTTTTTTTAAAAATTCATAAAAAATCTAAAATGGAAAAAAGTGTCAAATTTAATTACTTTCACGTAAAGTCACATAACCTATGAGCAAAATAAGGCATAGATCATGAAAATCGATGCACGCGTTTCTCATTTATTCACAATTAAGTAAATGTATGAATAAAGCCACGTAACTTGTGAGTAAAGTGAGACATTTTTTGAGAAAATCGATGAATAAATTTATTTCAATTCCAATAATGTTATGAATGAATATACACAAAACTTAAAATAAAAATTCCGATTTGTATTGCAGCTATTCTTACACAGAAAATATGGAATTTATGGAATCTATGCATAAAAACAAAATTTAGAACATTTTCAATTATAATTATAATTATTGTCAATATCCATTCTCGTTGAAGTTGACGCTTGTGGTTCTGATGATCTTCTTTTCTTCGTAGGTTGTTGATGTTCGTGGTCTGAGTTTGCGTCGTCATCCGAGGAATCCATAATATTCAAGGGCTCGTTTTTTTACATGGGTCCACAAATTTCAGTGTCAATTTCCATTTTTTCCATTTTGGATTTTTTATGAATTTTAAAAAAAAAATTTAAATTTTTAGGCAAAAATACTTTTTTCCCTTCATACATTCATTTTTAACTTCGAAAGTCTTGCACACATAGGAAAACGGTATAAGAACAGATTAGAGGAATTGTAATTCTTAATTTTTCTAAATTTGTTTCAGCTAAATCGGACTAGTGGTTCTCGAGTTATGTCAAACAAAAGAGCCGAAAACGTGAAAGATTCCCATATACGATAGTTACTAACTTCAAATCGATATTCAAAATATATTGGCAGGCAAGAAGACAAAACGAATGATGAACAAGTTCTTCATTTTGGGCCTACTTTCACGTGCAATTGTTAGAATTGAGTCCTAAAATTATGTGTTCAAAAATGTTGGACTGTGTTAAACACGATGGTGACAGGAAAGCACGATGCTATCTTTCAATTAATCAAAACAAAATTCCAGCTTATCGAATTTGGTTTTCATTAAATATTAATATTAATACAAAAAAAAATATTAATACAACAAACTTTCAATGTTCATTGCTTTTCCTATGGAATCCCAGGCTTTAGCACGTTTTAATTTGTTCCGGTACTCCGCTGTGGGCTTTGCATATATAAACGGATGCTTTTCTACTGCATCAATCAACTTTTCTGTGCAAAACGATTCCATTTTTTCTTTTTAATTTAAAAAACACAAAAATATATTTCACTAACAAGCAGTAAGACGCAAAATATAACAAGCAGCACTAAATAAAAATGACACAATGCCCGTACTAGTTGCTTTTCTTTCTTCTCGCTATCCTTATAAGTAACGAGCTGTCAATAAACGCAATTTACGCAAGGAAAGTTGAAATATTTTCAATTTTGCTTGCGTAAATTGCGTTTTATGGACGTCACAAAGGCATCCATAAAACTCTTTCTCATAAGCTTACACACATTTCTATTGCATTGCGTTCAGCGAATTGACGGACGCATATGCAAACGCAGTTAATGAACTTTCAGCGTAAAGCTTCGAACGCATGCGAAAAAGTAACGCATGAAGCTATGTACTTTTTAATTTTTGTTATAGACACCGAAACGTGTGGTACCTTTTTTGTTTGTTGATGAACATGAATAAAGATAAGTTTATTATAGAATAAAATAAGCAGCATTGTATTCAATCGAAAACCGTTTGTTCTGGATAGTAATATTTACATATATGTATATAAATTGTTTTTCTTATTCCTTTTCTTTTATTATACTGTGGGCAGAACCAAGAGAGATGTTACCGCTGCTTTCGCCTCTATCGAAAAGGAATCAGCCAAAGTGGGTTTGACGATAAATGAGGGTAAAACAAAGTATATGCTGTCTACAAACAAGGGAGCGCGGCGTTTAGACTCCAATTTCATCCGGCAGCTATAACTTTGAAGTAGTCAAGGAGTTCGTTTACCTTGGCACCGCCATTAATACCAAAAACGAAATCAGCCTGGAGATAAAGCGAAGAACAATAATTGCTAAAAGGTGCTACTACGGGCTCAGTAAGCAACTAAGTTCCAGAGCCCTCTCCCGATCGACAAAACTAGCACTCTACAAGACGCTCGTTCTACCTGTGCTGCTTTATGGCGCTAAGGCATGGGTAGTTTCGCAAACTGACGCAGCCGCTCTGGGGGTGTTCGAGAGAAAAGTTCTTCGCAAAATCTTTGGTCCTGTTCGAGTCGGCGATGACTATCACATCCGAATGAACCACGAGCTGTATGAGCTCTACGATGACATTGACGTAGTTCGGCGTATAACTGTGCAACGATTACGCTGGCTGGGTCATGTCCATCGTATGGACGACGAAGCTCCAGCGAAAAGCTCGCTCGAGGCGAGGGTCGCTGGTCAACGACGACGAGGGAGACCATGCCTCCGATGGATTGACCAGGCTGAGGAAGCCCTAACCGCACTTGGTGTATCCGATTGGAGAAGCCGCGCGAAAAGCAGAGGCGCCTGGCGAGAGCTGATGAGGTCGGCCGAAACCCAGGCTCGGGTTGTTACAACCAACTAAGTAAGTAAGTATTCCTTTTCTTTTAGGGGCACATACAGAAGCAGACCTAGTTATAGACCTGAAATTGGCGGTTATCTTATATTTCTTTATAGTTTTTATGTTTTATATAAAAATAAGTTTTATTTTTGTTTTATTGCATTTTGTGGATTACAATTAAAATGAATATAATTATTTTAAAAATTAAAATTATCTTTATGCTAGTTGAGGAATAGGTATTTTTTCGCCCACACTTAACCCTTTCAGAAACATAAGTTTTTCGAAATTTATCTTTTTAATTTTCTCTTGATTTAGTCCAATAACGATTTAATTAAGGCAAAAATATACACAAATTAAAATTTTTCCTCCTGGCAACACATATGCCATATGGTCGTGGAAGGGTTAAAATTCATTGATTTTAAGATTGATAAAATTGATGCATTTCAATGTTTTCCTTTAAAAAAACGTGTATTTGTATATATTTAAAAATAAAATCTTTAATTGCATCAAAAATGTATGTTTTGGTATTTTTTTATCCTGTGAGTACATTCTATGCCACATGGCATGATGCCCAAAAACCACTTTTGCAAACAAAAATAAAACAAATTACTTTTGATTATTCATAACAGTAAAAAAATGGAAAAGAATAATTTTTGAAGTCAAAAACAAAAAAAAAAAGTACCGAAAGAGTTAAAGACTATTTTTACCTTAGAGCCAAAGATTTCATAAAAACTTTCTATTGAATTGTTAAGTAGCGCAGTTATTACTTATCATAGCATTATAATAAAAATCGATCACATACTTTTAGCCATCTTAAGCATTTTTTGGTTTTTTCATAGAAAATTGCTTCTGCTTTTTTAAAAAAATACACAATATTTAAGACCTTATTTCACATCTACAAAGCAAGGCCTTTCAATTGCTACCCTATTTATGAAAATCGCGTCTAATGTATGGATTTGATATTTTCACAAAAAATATGCGCTTGCGTAATAATAATATAGATTTGTCATATTTTTATTTTTACGATAATCGAGCATCATGCTTTTTTGTGCGTAAAAATATTGAAAATGTCAAAAAAATGGATGAAAAAATTAGGAAATATACCAAAAATATGTTTTATGTAAATAATTATGTAATTATACACGAATTGCATGTTTAATACATAAAAGGAATGTTTGCGAAACCAAAAAGAAAAAACTATTATTTGATTTCTGCCACATCATTTTTGCATTTCATAGTAAGGCGAAAAGTAATGTTAATCAATAGAAATCTTAATTTCAGCTGTTGCTATATTTTTAACCCTATAATTGTGCTTCTTTTTAGAAGGAAAGCAGTAAACCTTACCCCCTAGGCAATTGCTTAAGAAAGTAATATACAATAGCAATGGAAAGTTAATTTAATTGAATGTAACTTTATTCATAATTTTTATGTTTAAATAAATTAAAAATAATTTACAATTATTCATTCAGAATTACTACATTATATGTGAAGTTACAAGTTTCCTCAGACGGATTTAAGTTCCGTGTATAAGAGGAAATAGGAAGTAAAGTTGAAGAAGGAAAAAGTTATAAATAATCAATTAAATTTGTTTTGCAAAAGCTATTTAAATATTACATTAATGAGATCAAAAGAAAAATTTATCTTAAATTAATTATATAAAGCTTTAGTTTATTTTTAAATATATTTATATTACTGGAATTTTTCATTTCTTCAGGAAGAGTATTGTATTGCTTTATTGCGCTATGTTTTAGGCTATTTAGTTGTTTTGTTGTTCTGGCTTGTGGTACTTCTAAGTTGCGTTTCTGTCGCGTATTATGTTGATGAATTGCGTTTCTTGATGTTAGAGTCATTTTTGTTTTGAGAATGTTGTTTTTAACTTTGTAGATGTATTTACATTTTTCTGCATATATTAGTTGATTGATGTCCATTTGTTTGGTGGTTTGGTACAGGTCTCTTGTAGAGATCGCTAAACTTTTATTAAATAGGACCCTGATGGATTTGTTCATTAGTCTTCCAATTTGCTCAACATGAAATTTGTTGCATTGACTCCAGCTGCAAATGTTGTATCTAATTTTAGAGAGGATATGTCCTGTATATATTAATTTGGCTGCTTTTTCTTGTATTTTGCCGATCCTTTTTATTGAATGTATTATTGGTAATATGGAATTTTTTATTTCTTTGATGTGGTATTCGTAATTAAGTTTTTCGTCTATGACCATTCCTAGATATTTTGTATGTTGAAGTCTTTGAATTTCTGTGTTGTTGATTTTTACTTTAATATTAATTTCCATGTTGCTATGTGGTCGGAATATAATGTAATTTGTTTTTTGTATATTTATACTCAGTCCATTTCCGCATGCCCATTCATAGTAAATCCTCATATCATGGTGTCTTCTAATTCCTTTTCGGTTTTAGCTGTCGTTATAAAGTTTGTATCATCAGCGTAAATGTTATAAGTAGATTTAAATCTGCAGTTTTTAATATTATTAATGTATAGTAGATAGAGTCTTGGTCCAAGAATCGATCCTTGAGGTACACCTATAGTACTTATTAGTTCTTCGCTGTATACGCCATCCATTCTTACAACATGTCTGTTTTTTAAATACGTTTCTATTAATTTGTTTGCAACTCCTCGTATGCCTATATCATTTAATATATTAAGAAGTTTTACGTGGTCAACAAGATCGAAAGCCTTTGATAGGTCTATAAATGTCGTTGCCACTCATTTTTTTTCATCTAATGCATCGTATATTTTTTCCATTGTTGCTGATATTGCTGACTCCGTACCGCTTCTCGCTAGGAAACCAAACTGGTTGACATCAAATCCAATTGTACTGTCGATGAAGTTCTCAATTCTAATATCTATTGCCTTTTCAAAAACTTTGCTGACTGCATTCAGAACTGAAATGGGCCTGTAGTTTTCACACAATTCTTTTTTTCCTTTTTTATATATAGGCGATATAATGGCTTTTTTAAGACAGTTTGGAAAATTGCCTGTTATAAGACACTTGTTAACCATATCAGCTAAAAGTTGAGAAATTATTGGCGAAAGTAACTTCAAATCCTTAACCGATACTTCGTCTACTCCTTTCGCTGCATTACTATTAAGGTTTGCAATAATAAGTTGTATTTCATGGTGCGTTATAGGTTTGAGAAATATCGATTTTGAATTGACCGCATTCGATATAATTGTATTTGTTGGTTTGTTTTTCTTTGTTATATTTGACGCCATTTCATTAAAATATTTATTAAAATCGTTTGCAATCTTGGTTTTGTTTATTGTTGACTGCTCTTTGTTACTCGTTAAGGTGGTCGTTGCCTCCTCCTTATTTCTTATTGTTGTGTTAATAATGTTCCATAATTTTCTTGCGTTATTTCCAGATTTTTCTATTTGTTCGTTTATATGTTTCTCTTTGTTGTTTTTTATTAATTTCTCAACATCTTTTTTAACTTTTTTGTATTCCAGCATTTTATTTTGATCATCTGGAGAAGATTTCCAGTTTTTGTATAAGTGTTGTCGGAGTTTTAATTTTTTCTTAAGTTCAGCAGTGATCCAATTGTTTCCTCGCGATCTTATTTTGATATACTTGGTACACACATTTTTCGCTTCTTGAATAATTTCTGTTAATTCTTCTATTTCCGTCACAATTCTTTTGTTAATTTCATTTTTAACTACCTCCGCCATTTTGTGATAGTTAATTTTTGGTATGATTTGTTCTTTCATCTGTTGTTTTTTTTGCTTTATTGCTGTTATTGTTGCAGTTGTGTATTTATGATCAGAAATGTCAGTCTCTTCCAATTTGAAATTTATTTTGTGTGTTGAATTATTGTTTGAAATAATGTGATCAATCAGTGTATTTGTGTTGGTTGTCTGCCTTGTAGGTAAAATGTTGTTAACAAAAGTAAAACCATGTGTTTGAATTAAATCCTTGTACTTGATGACCGTGTTTGATACTTCTAAAAGATTGATATTTACATCCGCAAAGAAAATACAATTTTCATTAGTTCATTAGTTTTGCTTCCATGAAGTCGATAAACGTATTGCAATTTTCGTTAGGAGCCTTATAAAAAGTGCCAATTGCTAAAGGTTTCTTTAAATTTGTTATTTCGACAATTGTTAAGTTGTATTTCTCTTCTTTCACTATTTCGTTGAAGGCAAAGCAGTTTTTAATAAAAATAGCCGTGCCGCCACCTCGTTTTTCGTTTCTGCAATTATGAATAGATGTGTAATTTGGTATATTGTATGTTTTAATTTCGTTTTCATATAGCCATGTTTCCGCAACTATAATGATGTCTATATTTTTTAAGTTGTTAACCATAATTTCCAAATCATAAATTTTATTGCGAATGCTGCAGATATTTATATAGAAAATATTAAGGCTTGAATTTTCATTCATCTGAGGTAACTAATTTTATCTTTTTCGCCATTTATTTTAGCCATCTGAACACTGCAATTATTCGCCCCTGCTTTATGATCGCACGAGAATGCTGATCCATGTTTATTTGCTCTAATACAGTTTATGCATTTAAAGTTACTAGTGATCTTGCATGTTCTAGTGTCATGCTTTTCTGCACACATACCGCACACTTCTTCTCCATCGCATTAAGTGCTTGTATGGTGATATTTTTGACATTTAAAACACCGGGTTACTGAAATATACTCCTTGACGTATCTTGATCGATAGTTAAGCATAACATACCTATTTGCAACTTTGGATAGTGTTTCTTCAGAGACTTCAACGATAAAACTCCATAAGTTTGTTTTTTTGTTTAAATATTTATGCGCCAGTTTTATAGTGTCATCCGAGTCGATAAAGTGATTAGTTGCCACTAACTCTTCTACTAAATCCTCTTGGTTGTATTCGAGATCAATATTTGATATAAATACTTTCGGTAGTTTGGTTTTAGAGACTGAAATTTTATAACCATTAGTGAATTGCTGTTTAATTTCTGTTTCGAAATGCTGTAATGCTTGCCAGTAGAAAAAGAAATTAGAAAAATTAATCTTGAAATGCTTTCTGGCACAACTGGGATAATGAAAAAATATACAAAAAAACACAGATTTAGACTGACATTTTAAATAAAACGAATCAATCACTCACTTAAATTTTGAATAGAATCGCATTCTAAAAAAAATTAATTTTTGCAAGTTTCTTTTTTGAATTGCAACTGTCCCGATAGATTAAAAAATATCACAATATGCGTAGGTTTAATCTTAAGAATTCTTTGAGATAGTGATTTCAAATATAATGTTTTTAACTCTTTTTAAAGCATTAACACATATTTTCCAAAATCTCCTTTTTACGCGTCCCTATCACTAAAGAAATCTACTTACCAAATTTCATACAGCTCATATAAAACAAATTCTTTCATATATGTATTTAGTTATACCTTTGCAATTAATCGAACTTGTTGTGCCATGCTCTCGATTTCCTCTTGTCCTGTAAGAAACACAAGGACATCATGACTGCAAAAATTAACGAAAATTTGTGTTAAAGTAATTTTATATGAAGATTCTATATTTATTACTTCTTCTCTGCTGTGCGATGAATTTCAAAGAGTGTAACTAGCACAGCATGTAGATAGTCCGTATGTGGCATTTTCGTATGCATTACTTTAACGGGATAAGTCTTGCCTTCCAGATACATACCGCGTACCCCAAAATATTTACTAAAATGATCAATATCCATTGTAGCGGATGTGACAATCAGTTTAAGAGGTTTTATATTTTCAATATTCCGATGACGCTGCGCTTCTTTTACAATGCCAAAGAGTACATCGCTGTTAATAGTCCGCTCATGTACTTCATCCAACATGAGTACAGAGTACTTTTTCAGTAAACGATCGGAGAGAGCTTCTCGTAGAAGCATACCATCGGTCATAAATTTAATACGGGTAAGTGCAGAAGTGCAATCTTCAAAACGAACGGAGTATCCGACTAGTTCGCCAAGCTTGCACCCACTTTCTAATGCAACACGTTTAGCTACAGTTACTGCAGCGACGCGTCGTGGCTGTGTAACTCCAATTAATCCTGTCTGTGAACATCCTACTTTAAGCAGAAATTGCGGAATTTGTGTCGTTTTTCCAGAACCAGTTTCACCCATGATTAAAAGTGTATCCGAATTATGTACTTCCTGCATTATCCTATCTCTGCACGCATACACCGGCAAACACTTTCTTTGCAGCTCAATGCAACATTGTAAAGTTGGGTCATCATGTTTTAAAATATTTCTACCAAGATATTTATCCAAGTGATATGGTATATTGGAATAACATCTAGACTTTTTAAAATTATTTTCATCAATGGTTAGGCTTCCATTGAATTTCCTCTTTAAGTCAACTGCATTATAATTGGATCCGTTGGCAGTGTTTGAAAATTCTTCATCACATGTAAATTTAGAGCTCAATCTATACATTTAAATTTATTTTCCACGACGGCATTGAAACTAGCACAACATATTAAACGATAATTAAAAAGCATGATACAACTAACAAGGTGGTAGAGACAGCTCTTTTCGAGATTATTGGTTGTCAATATGACATAATAACCAGGTAGTATTATTCGCTGAAAATCAACTGTGAAAATAAAGTCTATAAGAGCATATAGTGTCAAAATGTAGCGAGTAGGTGCAAACAATGTTGCTTCTTGTATTATTTGAAATTAGAAACTAGCAAACAAAAGGGGTATTCACAAACTAAACTATATTTACAAGTTGTTGTGAACGATCCTTCAATAAATTCTTGTATATCCATAATCAGCTGATTTTTGTGAGTATTTATGTTTGGAATTATAAATTGAAATCATTTAACTGTAGTGGTTAAATATAAGTAGTATAAGTCTTGTTCGTTTGTCGTGAATGAAGGCCGTTGTGAAGAAATGTATCTCACAAATACAGGAATGGTCACCAAGTCCGCGCCGCAGCTTTTTATCCATAGTTGACTTTTTTAGATTTCGGGGTGAACTAAAACCAGGGCTTGAAAGTAACGATTAAGAAATACTTTTTTTTTAAGTAAGTCTGACTGTTAACTTTTTCATATAAGAATACCTTTATGTAATACAAGCGATTCTGAATGCGTTTTTAAAGAATACTACAAAAAAAGGCCAGAGATATTGATATAAAGATTTATTTTTTTTTTTGATTTGAACACTTATTAAAGTACAATTTGTCAAGAAAGTACTTTCACATAGTGAGATAATTGTAATTTAATTTTGTTTTGATTATTTTTGTTTATTGATATAGTGTATGTTATACTTTTATTCAAAAAAGTCAAAATATAGTTCTTCTGAGACTTTTATTCTTTAAAAAATAATATAAAAGTCTTTAAAGACTTTATTTCAAAAAGTCAGTAATAAGAATTATTTGAGACTTTTATATTTAAAAATCTTGATAAAAGTCTTTATAAAAAAGAAAAACTGCAAAAAATTCAAATGAAATTAAAAAAATTAGAGAATTTTATTTTATGAAGATTTTTAAAATATAAAAATTACAAAAGATTCTTATGGCTGACTTTTTTAAATAAAAGCCTTCAAAGTCCTTAAACTCTTATGTCCGACTTCTATTCATAAAAGTTAAAAAATAACTATTATTAATAAGAGCTATCTAATAGGAGTTAAAATTAAAAGTAATAAATTCCTCTTAAATAATAACTTTTACTTTAAAGGTGTGTGCGAATCGGTCTAAATTTGCTTACTTTTCCAAATTATTGAAAGTTTGTCGGTAATGCAGTGCTAACCGGCAATTTAGAAATTTTCGAGCATACTTTTCACGACTAAATTGGTATAGTGCCATATTTTGCTATGTGGTGCTTTTTGGGAAAAAATGTGGGAGTTTAAAATAGGGAAAGTGTTCATAGCCATGTAAATTACAAATGAAATCACAAAAACAATGTATTAAACGAATAATATAATATATCTTTTATGTCAGCTTACTTATCTAAATAAATTTATGCATGTATTGTGAAAATGATTTGCTTACATTGCAAAAGTATTTGGCATAATTCCGTTCCATTATCTGTCAGTATTTTGATGTTTTATATATTTGACAGCACAAAAAAATTAAATTTAAAACGGATGCAAAAATTATACACTATAAAAATATAATAAAAAATGAAAGAAAGCAAGAAGCGGAAATATTCTAAAAGATGTAAGTATATACTTATATTAAACAGAATCGCAGCGATGAACTTTACTTCAAACTTTTGGAATTAATACTTTAATCCTTTCTTTCAGGGTCTGAAATGCAGACAGAACAATTTATTGAAGCTAGGATTGAGCTGGACTATTTGTTCACAAGTCAGGTTGCGCATCTAAAAACAGTGTGGAAACGCAATGGAGAGAAATATGGCATATCGGAAAAGCTGGAGCCGGTTACGAAAGAAATGGTGTAACCTAATGGACAAGTTAAAGAGCAAAAGCAAATTAAAGAGCCTCCTACTGTGTCTGAAACAGAGAGGCGAGAAACTGCAACAACTTGGGTGCATTTTGAGAAAATACATATTTATTGCTCGCAGCGCCACAACATCAATCCACTGTTGGTGTTAAACAGTGAGAGACCGGGAGGGCAGAAGCTATCCCTGCTGTATCAAATGCAGACTCTTCACAGGAGGTGGGTCTGAGTGCAAACTCATCTCTACATCCGTCATTAAGCTCCGCAAGTTCTTGCAACCAAAGACGTAAAGCCGGCGAAGAATTACACAAATCTTTGTTAAAACGGATAGAGCAGTCCGCAAAGCAGCAAGAGGTTTTAGCCTGTTTAGCCAAAATTCTAATTTTGGAATTGATCCAGAGTCTTCGGACTCTGAATAAGACATTGCCTGACTTCCTAAATGTAATAATGCGAAGCATCTGTGAAAGGTGAAAAGAGTGATACAGCAGCTGCCGTCGTTGCTGGTTCGACTGCAGCACCACCAGCAAACTGTCGCCCATCTGAAATAAGCTCTGTTGGTGGTTGGTGGCAATAAAACTAAGGATGGTAAGGAGGGAAAAGAGAACAGCAAAGAAACTTAACTGCAAGGCAAAACATTCCCTTCATTGGTTGTGCTAGCTAAACCATGGGTTAAGGTTAAAGACATGTCGGCTACACGCAGCACATTAGATTCTAAGGTAAAGCTGGTACTGGTGCTTACCCCAAACAAATTTACGGAGTGGCTCATACAGGAAGGTTAAATTAAGTCTGAACAAAACTGCGCCAATCATCGCACCAGGGAAGTATAGCTTGGTGCGTATATTTTTGTGTTATTTGTCCAGTTTATTATTTTGTTCGATTTTAAAACAGGCGTTTATTCGTAAGCTACCAAATTGCCTTATAAAGGTCGCTATGTTTGGATCAGTGAGTGCTGCCCAATGCGTTTTGTTTCTGTATTTCATGGTTTTATTTTCAAAGGTTCTCCACATCATCCATCTGGTATTTTGATATTGATATATCACTGGTCTTGCGAAACAAATATTCAAAATTCAGTTCAGCTCAAAAGACATCAAAAAAAAAAGAACATCAAAAAGACAGTTCAGCTTCGTTCGTTTGTGCGGATAGACGTGAAAATGCCTCTCGAGCCTATTTGTGAAGTTTGTACGCTAAAAATTGACTGCGATAAATCAAAATCAATTTCGTGTATTTTTTGTGCTAAAAAGCATCATGCAAATTGCATTGAAATTGACAATGAAATTATATTAAACACTCTAATTGAAAGCGAAAAAATTGGTTTTAAATGCTCGACATGCATAATGGCTGGTGACTCAATAATCAGCATTCTTTTAAAGTTAAACTCCGAAGTAAAAGAGTTAAATGCTAAATTTGAAGAATTCTCTAAAAATGCAAAACAAAGTGTTAGTGGAACATTGTCAGTTATTGATTCTCCGAAAAAAAAAGACAACAAATTTCTAATGCACCTACTGCACCTCTCACTGATAGCGGTAGGTTCACTCGTTCTCGTGCTCGTGTGCATGCGTCACCAAGTAATTTTTGCCCGTTGGTTTATTACGACTCTGCGCAAGTCGACGTGCCGGACGTACGAGATGGTTTATTATCGTTGCCGTCTGCCCCTTCATCTGCTAATGCTATTATTGCCTCGTCTTCGACGGAATCTGCTAGTGTGAATCATCAATCGTATGCTGCTGTTGTTTCTAATCATCTCTCCGCTGACCGCTCTTTGTCTGTTAATACCGAGGGCGTCAATACGCAATCGTCTAATGGCTCTGTTAAGCAAGTTGAGCATGCCTGGAGTCAGGTGAATAGAAGAAATGTAAATAAGAATAATGGCATTATAGGTCAATGCCAAAGCTCTGAGCTTGCTGTTGCCGATACCATGCGCTGGCTTCATTTATCTTCTTTCTTGCCTATAGTGACTGAAGATAATATTATGGAATTTGTGACTAAACACTCTCGAGTTCAAAAGCACCAATTATTGTGCTCGAAGCTTGTTAAGAGAGGTGTTGATGTAAATACTCTTAAAAGAGTAACATTCAAATTGGGAGTTTCGCAATCAGTTTATAATGATGTGTTTACCTCTTCACTCTGGCCAGCTGATGTAAGAGTACGGCCATTTGATTTTTTTCCCGCACAAAGAGACGCCCTGTCAGCAATATAGTTTACGTTGGGTCTCCCATTTCTGTCTCCACCAGCTCTTATGATTCAACTTTCTCCGTTGTAGTCTCGAATGCGCTCACATTGCCAACTTTTACAACAACAAATGCAACAACAACATTAACTCAACATGCTATATCGGCTCCATCTACAACAATATCAACGTTAACTTCAATAGCACCAACGCAACACTCTGCATCGCCTCTAGCTATAACAATAGCAACAACAACAACGATTTCAACAAAATCAATAACAACTACAACACACAACATCAGCATTGCTGAATCCACTCTACCTGCAATAAGATCAAATTTAACAAATACAGAAGCATCAACAACAACAACAATAACATCAACACTACATTCAGTATCGGCTCAATTTACAACAATATCAACGTTAACAACAACAACAACAACACAGCACGTTGAATCGACTTCAGCTATAACAATATCTTCTCTTACAACAACAACAACAGCAACAACAACAACAACAACATCAACAACAACTCCTTTAGCATCCAATATTTCAAATGTGCTCCCACAACTTTGTTCAACGAGTACTTTACATTTTCAATGTTTAACACCGCGGATGGCGCTCTCCGGAGCTCCGCTCAATATACATACGTCGCTCTGTGATAACACTACGCGACAAAATTCATCGAAATCTTTTGGATATTCGATTTATTACCAAAATATGGGTGGCATTCGTACAAAGACCTCGGAGCTTCTACTCGCTATGTCTCTTCATGAGTATGATATTGTGGCTATAACTGAAACATGGCTGCATGCTGAAATATCATCTGCGGAGATTTTCGACAGTTACTACAGCATCTACCGCCTTGATCGCTGCACTATAACTACTGGCCGTGAAAGAGGGGGAGGGGTGTTACTTGCAGTGAGCAATAAGCTCTCTAGTAAAATATTGCAACTAAATGATAATGATAGATCTATTGAACAAATTTGTGTAGAAATAAGCGTTTCGAATAGTAATTTTATTTATTTTTTCTTATCGTATATTCCACCAAACAGCATAACTGAAGTTTATCAAAAACATATTCATAACATCAATTCTTTAGCCGATAATATAAGTTTAAATTACGATATTATTGTCATGGGTGATTTCAATTTAGGTAAAATATCTTGGGTTTTTGATAATAATAATCTTTTTCCTTTTGGTCTGCAGTCAGATAATGAATATTTGGTGGCAAATTATTTTTTTGCAAATAATTTTTGCCAGTTAAATTCCATTAAAAATGACTTAAACAGAATCTTAGATTTATGTTTTGTCAGTAATGATTTAAAAGCAGTGTGTACAGAAAACTTAGCACCTATTGTCAATAATAGCATTCATCATAAAGCATTATTTGTTGAATTTGATTTTTATAATTTTGATGCAACAAATAATAATTCTGTTGAGCAATTAGATTTTGGAAGAGGAAACTTTGCAGCAATAAATGAAATTTTAATCTCGGTTGATTGGTCTTTATTATATAATATTGAGTGTCCGTATCAAGCTTATAGATTTATCTGTTATATATTTACTAGTTCAGCTAATAACATATATTAGCTATATATATTATATATTTGTATAATTTATGTTATATATTTACTAATTCAGCTAGGAACAAATTGTCCTAAAAAGGGTACTAATCTAAGAAATAAACCACCTTGGTTTAATTCTAGATTAGCTAAGTTAAAGAACCTCAAAAACAAAGCTGGAAAAAAATTTAGTTCAACTAATTGTGAATCAGATCAATCTCGTTACATTCGATTGAGAAATGAGTTTGATTGTCTTCATAAATTCCTTTTTAAAACTTATGTATTAAATGTTGAAAGTAGTTTAATATCAAACCCAAGGTATTTTTGGGACTATTTAAATACTAAAAGAAAAACTAGTGGGTTTCCAACCAGCATGGAATTTGATGGGTTAAAATCAAATAATCCTATAGAATCGACTTACCTTTTTTCTAAATTTTTTCAAGATGTATACGAAAATCATAATCCATCAAGTAATCTAAATTATCTTCACTTTGAGGACCTTAATATTGGTTTTTTGGATGCCATGACTATTTCTGCTGACGATGTAGCTTTAGCAATATCTCATCTTAAACCCAGCTTTAAATTTGAACATGGAGATTTTCCAGCAATGTTTTTCAAACTTTGTAGTATGAACATTGCTATTCCAATAGCTTTTCTATTTAATTTATGTATTAAAAAAGGAATTTTTCTTGAGTTTTGGAAAATTTATTTAGTTGTACCGATTTATAAATCTGGAAATCGATGTGATGTTAATAATTACAGGGCAATTGTGAAACAATGCACAATAGCCAAATTATTTGATCATATACTTAAAATAAAATTATTTGACCATGTAAAGGAAGCCATTTCTGAATTTCAACATGGTTTTTTTCCTGGAAGATCTACATGTTCAAATTTGCTGCTTATTTCTAAAAATATTATTAATGCAATGGAAAGCGGTACTCAGTTAGATGTCATCTACACAGATTTTTCAAAAGCGTTTGATAAAGTTGATCATTCAATTCTGCTGCTGAAATTAAAAAAGTTCGGCCTGTCTGATCCTTTAATTGATTTTTTTAAAAGTTATTTAAATGGTAGAAAACTGTATGTTAAAATTGGCTCAACTATATCTGATGTTGCTATTGATGCTTCGTCAGGTATTCCACAAGGTAGCCATTGCGGTCCTCTTTTATTTCTGATATTTATAAATGATTTACCCAAATACTTACAAAATGCCAGATGTCTTATGTATGCCGATAATTTTAAACTATATTATAGAATATCAAACACATCTGACTGTATCAGTCTTCAAAATGATCTCGCAGTATTGTACAACTGGTGTCTGTCAAATAATTTATCTTTGAACATCAACAAATGTTGCATTGTTTCATACAATAAATGTGCTAACAGCATATTATTCAATTATAAATTGAATAATTGTGTTCTTAATCGTAAAAACGAAATTAAAGATTTGGGGGTTATTTTTGACACTAAATTAAATTTCAAATGTCATTATGATTATATTATTGCTAAATCATATTCCATGCTGGGATTTATAAAAAGGCATACGCAGATTTTTAAAGATCCTTTAACGATAAAATCATTATATACTTCTTTGGTTCGAAGTATAATTGAATATTGCTCTATTGTCTGGAACCCGTACTATACTGAAAATTCAGACCGAATTGAAAGAGTTCAAAAGCATATGAGTAAATATGCGCTCAAAAAGCTTTATTGGCCTGATGGTCTTCCAACATATGAAGCTCGTCGTAAATTACTTGGCTTGCAATCCTTAAAAGACAGACGATCGTTAAGTTCTCTACTTTTCGTCTACAACGTGTTTTCAGGTAAAGTTAATTGTATGGAACTGTCAAATCTCTTCCAAATTTATGATGCGCTAAAGGATTTGAGACGAGCCCGTTTGTTCGAGGAAAATCTTCACAGGACCAATTATGCTAATAATGAGCCAATAGCAAGATGCATACGCTTATGCAACAGTCTCTCACACATTTTAAAATTTAATGTGTCAGAACATCAATTTAGACTAATATTGTTCACTGTTTATAATTAGCCTCTAGCGTAGTTTTAAGATATAAATATATGTATAGTCTGTAAGATTTTAATAAATCAGTAGACTGAAATGAATAAATAAATAAATAAATAAATAAATAAAATGTTGTTCAATGGGTCAAAGTGGACATTGTCTACATCAAGGGAGTCTACACTTGGCCGCGCGCTGTCTGCAGTCTGGCTGTACATCAGAAATGCAAGAAACTAGGAGGCGCCGATGAAATGAATAATTCAATGAAGTATTTTTAGAAATTTAGAAGTCTTGTTAGTGTCAAAAGAGAGGCCATGAGTTGAACTTTAAATATAGACATTATTTGTTTGTCATAAAAATGCATCAAAATAATGTTGAAGATTTTTTCCCGCTCAAAAACCTTAGCTATGCTACTGACTTGAATTGTAAAAAATTTTATTGTAAAAATATTTGTAAAAACCTTCTACAGGTTGGTGTTATTTCCTTGGGCACCACATCGCAAGATGGTCAACAACGTCAAGTTAAAGTCGAGGTACTCGGTGTGCTCGATTATGCTGCAAAAACTATACGCCTGAGTGCAGTTGAGCCCATCTCGGATGCTGATCGTAACTATGAAAAACCGTTTCCAAACCATACTCGAACCTATAGATTTAACAGTCGACAAGATGACACTCTATTCCATGGGATTCAAAAATATTGTACAAGCTGCAGCCACCGATAGTAGCGCTAAGCATACCAGTTCTGCTGTAATGAACTATCTGCGACGTATACTGCCGCGATCCAAAATACATTGTCTTTGCTGTCACGTCAGATGATACAAGAGTTTTCAGATGAATTGGTGTAGAGTAAGCATGTGGCGGAGCCAAAAGGTAGTAATAAAACAGATTTAAAACTTACTCGACAACCCTGACCAACTGAACTTTATTCGACAGATACAGAAAATTTATTGTTAACTGACAAAGGATAGAATGAAGAACAAAATGTAAGAGGAAAATATAATTGTATTTGTCTATTAATTAATTTTAATGATTTCAGTGAAATAAACTCTATGTCTTTATATTTTAATAATAAATAAGGAGTTGTATTTCTTTGTTCGCATTAATTGTCGTAAAAGCCTCTGCGACAATATTTTGCCTATCTTTGTCAACCTTGAAGTCTGTGTTACAGCCGGCGCAAATTGTTGGGCTCTCACGGACAAAGAACTTGCTGGTTTTGAGGTTATGTCAAAACGTGTTCCGCGACAAAGAAGGTTGCCTAAACATTTGGACGAATATTTTGTGAAAATGAGTGAAACATCAACACCAACAGATTGTGGCAGTGAAGGACACAGTGATACTTCTGAAGATACTACTGTGAGCGCCAGCAATGAGTCAGGGAAAATTATCAAGGAGCTCATGGAGCGTCTCCAAGCCTTAGAGACAAAGAATACACATTTAGAGCAGCGCCTTATGACGTCGTAAAGCTCACCTACCAGTGCAAGTCAACCTGTTGTCTCTTCCCAGCCGCTCAGCACTTCGCCACGCTCTTCTGCAAGCAATCATCAAGCCGCCACCTTTAGCCAGCTACCACTCACATCGCTAAGCGCACAACTGTTGCCTTCAGTCAGCCGTTCAACACAGAAGCCAATCCAGGTAACTCAACTAATGTATTAAATCAAATACGATGTACTTCGCCCAACACATTTGCCTAAGTAAGGGGGGGTCTCAGCTTTTGCGTATAATCAGCCAATTATGTCTTCAATGCATGCTGGCGCTCGACATGCGATGGTCGCCTGTAGTCAGCCTCTCCCATACAGTACTGCCTTGCCCACGTTGGTGCCACCAACAACAACCGTCCATGAGTATCAGCCATTCATTGTCTCTTCTACTGCCTCAGATGGCATACGCAATTTCCACGCTTTTCAGGGCAATTATAACACTGCACAAGCGCCCTTGTATACAAACAATATTTATTCCCATAATCCAGAACAAGACCAGAGATTGACCCATCTTTATTACCGCTTTTCGGGAGTCAACAGCTGCTTATGGCTATACTTCCCTTGAGAATACGTTTCGTCTGCAAAAAAGTATTAAAGGTGCTGCTCGCGAAGAAGTGGAAAGTTTGTTGATTAGCCCCCATAACATAACCTCTGTTTTGGAACAGCTCGAATTTAAGTATGGACACCCTGACATTCTCATACGATTGCAACTTCAAAAGGTCCATGAAATTTTGCCTATTCCTGAGAATCATTTGGAACGGTTAGTTGCATTTGCAGCCAAGGTTCAGAACCTTACCATATTTTTAAAAACAGCAAACGCCACTCAACATTTGAGCAACCCTACCTTGTTGGAGCAGCTTACATTAAAGATGCCAATATCAAAAAGAATAGAGTGGGCCACATATTCGTCAACAATTAACCCTTATCCGACTTTGGAACATTTTAGCCAATGGGTTAAGCAATTTGCTCGAATTGTAGCTAAGGCCGAGTATGAGACAAGTGCTCGCGGTAAATAACTCAGCGTCAGCAACCGCTCAACAAGAAAAGAATTGTGGGGAGTGTATTGGATCTCATCATTTGTTTCAATGCAGCCAATATTTGAAACATTCACCAGAAAAGAGATGGGAGGTGGTGAAAAGGCACCACGTGTGTTTTTCTTGTTTGTCAAAGGGGCACAGTGTTTATCAGTGCAGACGCAAAAAGGAATGTCAAACACAAGACTGCAAACGACTTCATCATCCTACTCTGCACACTTCCAATAAAGAAAATAACCAACAAGGTAAAGAAAGTCATCAGGTGGTGACCACTCAAACTCAGTCTTTTGATGAGAAGACAACAAAACTTTTATTTAAAATTTTACCGGTTGAATTAAAGAGCCCCTGCGGGAAAATTTTGAGAACGTTTGTATTTATAGATGAAGGCTCATCAGCCACCCTGGTTAGGAATACAGTTGCCCAAGACTTAGGTTTGAAAGGTAAAAATCAGTCCTTAACTTATCAATGGATTGGTGGCAAACAAATTGAAGTGCCGTCAATGTTGGTTAATTTTTCGATAAAAGGAGTTGGCCCGGGAAAAGCATGGCACAATTGAAATGCTACTACGGTGCCAGCATTAGACCTGTCAACTCAAACAGTCAATTTGAGTGAACTTCATAGTAAATATCGTCATCTTAAAAGTCTTCCTCTTGCTGAATATACTGATGCCGTGCCACAGATGTTGATTGGTTTGAACAATTGCCATTTAACCGTTGTGTCGATCGTAGAGCCCACGGGTACATTTGCAACTTTAATTTTCCTGTATCTTCCAAACGGTTAGTCCGATTGACCTGAAATTTCATGATATCCTCAACCATACACTTTTGCATCATGTGGAAAAGTTTCATCAAGATTGGAGCAGCAGTTCAGTCGATACAGCCCAAATTCAAGTTAGTGGAATGGCGTCGACTGCTGATGTACCCGGGTACTTGTATGAAAATTCATACAAATATATAGAAATAAATGGCAAAGTTCACTTTATATTGCTATATCTTCCAAGCGGCTGGTCCAATCTTGATGAAACTTCGTATCATAGCTTGGAAATATGTAATTGATATTGGTGTGAAATTTCAGGTCAATTGGACCAACCGTTTGGAAAATATAACCCAGTTACTAGAAAATGACCTAGCGTCAACAGCTGATGTACCCAGGTACTTCTATGAAAATTCATACAATTATATAGAAATAAATGGAAATATTTAGTTTATTTTATGGAAATTTGTTTATTTATTTATAGAAAATCATTATAATGAAAGTAAAAAATATATTTTATGAATTTTAGCAGCATCTGAGGCATTGTGGATGATCCTTCGAGTGCTCTGCGCACACAGGCTTATTACAAATTGCACATACTTTTCTCGTTTGGCGTTTTGCAATGCAAATATAGCAGTTTCCTTTTCTTTTTATGCGGCCAGAACTGTCACGTTCCTCTTCCTCTTGTGCACCAACATTCATCTTCAAGGGCATACCATATATGGCTTCCATAGCGTGTCTAGTAGAAAATATGCGCGTAATATGGCTATTGTCCGCTCTTATATCGATTTGTGGTCTGCATAACTGATCGCTGAGCTGCTGCAGAAATATCCTACGGCGGTTGGTAGATGGTTTTAGATGGGGGTTGTTTTCCATATATATAACATACGCAGCATACGCAGCTACGTCAAGCATATTATAAAAAAATGCTAAAGGCCATCTATTTGTGCGCCGTTTGGTTGAATATTCAGTCAAGCACTTATCCATATTATCCACGCCGCCTTTATGTTTGTTATAATCAAGTATGAGCAATGGTTTCCGTTTTGGACCTGCAGTTTCTGTAGTGTCGTGGCAAGTAGACAGCATCACAACAGCCTTATTTTTTTTTGGGACGTATGAGCACATCGTCATGTTGTTACAGAATCCAAATAGCGTAGACTCTGCTTCACGTCCTTTAGGATTGGCAAATGATGCTGGCACGAACATACGCCTTTTGTTGCAAGTGCCCAACAAAGCCAAACTGTTGTCCACCATCAAAGTTTTTGCTAAGTTATATGTTGTAAAGAAATTGTCGCATACCACTGTTCGCCCACTTCCACCAAAATTGTTGACAACTAAGTCCTTCACAACACGCTCACCAACGTTTCTTTCACGTTCGCCGGACGCTGCCATTCCAGTATAAATTTGACCCTGTATTGAAAAAATAAAAATTGAAAAATGAAATTTGAATTAGTCATTTAGTTTATTTGCAACAAGTTGATATAATAAAATGAATGTATGAACACTGATTTACCTGCACGGGATATGATGAAATGGCGTCGCAGACCCACCACACTTTTATTCCATATTTGGATGGTTTGGATGGAATGTACTGTGTGAAGCCAGTTCCACCACGATATGGGTATAATTGCTCATCTACGGTAACGTTTGTGCCACATATATAATACTTGCGCAGAGTGGCATTTAGCATCAGGAATACGTCTGTAATTGCAGCTGCCTTATCATTTTGTTTGCGTGCATTCCGAGTGTTTCCATTATCAAAGCGTATGAAGCGGCTGATTGCCCAAAATCTGCGTAAGCTCATTGATGCACGAAATAATGGATGTGAAGTTGTTTTCCACAGGTCAGTGGTATGAACATAACCGGAATGACATACGCCAGCCATCAAAAGCACACCCAAATATGCACGAAATTCTACTTCAGTTATAGGCACCCATATTCGTGGTTCCGCATCTGGATGCTGCTCATTGTACGCATCAAAAGTTTGCCTTGCCTTTCTATTTGATTCTCGAATAATTACATCACATATTTCATTTGACATCATAAGATTGAAGGTTTCTGCCATTGTCAAGCCATTTGTCGATGGCACTGGTCCAGGATTGCGACTTCTTAGAACGTTGTGCGCACGTATTCGTCCAGGTATTGGTGGTATTGACGACCATACATTGCCATCTCTTGCCGTATAATAATCACCAGTTTCAAGTGGCGGTTCTTCATACTCCTCGTCTGAATCCCTCTCGTCCTCTAGGTGATACACAATTTCCTGGACTTGTTCAGCGTCAGATGATTCACCACCAATGTCATCAATATTTCCTTCTAAGTCTTCTTGATCTACCGCTTGTTCTTGGTCACTCTCTTCAGAGTCAGAAGCCTCAACAAATGTGCGTATATAGTCACGCTGCTCCTCATACGGTAGTGCATTCAATCGACGCGGAGCTAGCCACTCACCATCTGCCATTTTATTTTCACTTTTTATATATTTGCCGCACAAAATAAATTTGTAGGTCTTTACACTTCAAAAATCGCACATAAACTGACTTATGCATACAAAACTACTCAAAACGAAACCTGCGCAAAAAATCATGTTTCTGCCTGCAAAACTGGTTGTGCAAGGGTAGGTAGGCAAGATATTCCCAAATACCCTTTTGTTCCTGTTAGTAGACGTGTTTTCCTACACATTCCAAAAAAAAAATGTTTACATTGAACAAATATTTTATGAGTTATAATTATTCTGCGCAGGTACTAAAAATAGCACTATGAGCAAGAGGGGTTGATTTTCAGTTCAAATATAACGGAATTTTGCGAATGAAAATTCAATGTTAATTATTTTTCTTGGTAAAAAGGGATCAAATTACAAGGATTAAAAAAGAATTTGGAAATTGTTAAATTTTTATGGATTTTGGCAATTCCCATTTTTGGTAAAAATGGATTATTTAGGTACCAAATTTTTTTTTTCCCAAATTATGATAAAAGTTTTGTTAACTAGACAATATTTCCAATAAATAAAAAAAAAAAAACCAGAAAATTACAAGAATCCAGGTAGTAGTTAATATTTGTATATCAAAAGCAACTATCTGCCATACAAAACGTATGGAGTACCCGGGTACATCTACTGTCGATGTGGATAAAACCCAACAGCTGTTGACACAACGGTTAATTCGAACCTTGAAAACAGTTCAATGCCGTAAAGATATGGTAGCCGCAAACACACCTTTAGGTTGGGTGATTTATGGAGCTTCAATTGAAGTTCAATTGAATAGTTGAAGATAATTTTACAACCGAGAATTTTGGAGTCTTTGCACCGAACTTATTACTTGAGTCAAAAGATGATGTTCGAGCGTGATTTATTTTGGAAAAACCACAAAGAGAGTGGGCGTACATTTTGAAACCGGATTAATATGGAAGTCTGATGATGTTTCGTTACCTGACAGCTACAGTATGGCTGTAAGCCGTCTTCATTCTATCGAAAATAAAATGCGAAAAGATTCAAAGTTCGCCCAAAGTTATGAAGCTGCCATGATGAACTATATAGAGAAGGGTTACGCCAGGAAATTAACAGCTATTGAAGCAATCACAAAGACTCCACGAACATGGAACCTTCCACATTTTGCGGTCACCGATATTAACAAGCCAGGAAAATTCAGACTAGTTTTCAACGCTGCTGCCGCAGTTAATAATATATCATTCAATTCTGTTTTGTTAAAGGGACCTGACCTAAATCCATCAATGAGTGTGATTTTGTTTAAATTTCGCGAAAATACTATTGGTCTGTGTGCAGACACAAGGGAATGTTCTTGCAAGTCCGTATACAGAAAAGCGATCAGGACAGCCAAGCTTTCTTTGGAGACACGGTGACCAGGATAAGCCAATGCAAACTTATGCAATGTCAGCCATGATATTTGGCGCTACTTGTTCACCCTGCAGTGCGCAGTTTGTAAAAAACACCAATGCAAAAGAGATCGCCGCAGATCAGCCAGATGTTACAGCTACAATAACTGATCGACATTATGTCGATGATTTGGGTCAGTAGTTTTCCAACGGAAGAAACCGCGCTTACGATTGAACGGGCGGTGAAGGACGTTTATCTTAAGGCTGGCTTTGAGCTTCGAGGGTTTGTTTCCAATTCTAGCCATGTGCAGAGCCAACTAAATGAGGACAAGTCACAACTCTCAACGGTTGTTAATATGAATAATATCGACGTCGTTGATAAGGTTTTGGGTATGCACTGGGATAGTCAAAACGATCAGTTTATTTTTAGACTTCAAATAAATAAATAAAGTAAATCCCAATATAGTCACAGGTGAACACTGCCCAACCAAGCGAGAATTCTTAAGTTTGGTAATGTCCGTGTACGACCCGTTTGGAATGCTGGCAAATATTTTGATATATGGAAAGGTGCTTTTACAAACATTATGGCGCACGGGTGTTGATTGGGATGAACAGATTCCGGTTGAAATGTTCGCTAAATTTCGTCAGTGGATCCAGAAGCTTCAATTGGTAAGGGATTTCCGTATGGATCGTTGCTATTCAAGATATTTTAATCACCCTGGTGTTCAAGTTGAACTTCATATTTTTATCGATGCCAGTGCAGTTGCCTTTGCAGCTGTCGCGTACTGACGTGTTAATTCAGGTAGGGAAGTTGAAGTTAAATTTATAGCTGGAAAAACCAGGTGCGCCCCACTCAAACTTCTTTCCATACCCCGCTTGGAGCTTCAAGCAGCAGTATTGGGCACACGTCTCCGAAGATCATTATTGGAAAGTCACAGCGTGCACCCGACGAGGACAATGATGTGGAGCGACTCTAAAACAGTTTTAAGCTGGATCAAATCAGATCATCCTCAATATAAAACTTTCGTCGCACACAGAGGAGATAAGATCCTTGAGACGACATATGAGAATGAATGAAACTGGGTCCCAACGGATTTTAATGTGGCTGGCACAGCAACACGAACATTGTACCCTACAAAATATGAACCAGAAAATGAGTGGACCTGACTTTTTAAAGCTTCCGGAAGAATTATGGCCAAAGTCTGCAGACAATGCTGCATCATTATATCGGCACCGCCAATAATAGATATGAAAAAATTTTCCAACTTTCTAAGACTTGTAAGGACGACAGCTTAGATAATGAGACCGCTGAACAGGTTACGAAAACGACAGCAGGGAAATGTGTCAGAACCTTTGAGTGAGCTAACTGTTGAAGAAATACACACTGCCGAGACTATTTTGTGTAAGCTAGTACAGGCTGAAACGTTCTCTGCAGAGTTGAAGGAGGTGAAGGCTAACAGTGTGCCTCTGAAGAGTAGCAGTATATTCGCGCTTACACCACGGTTAAATGAGAAAGGTCTTTTGTGCGTTTACGGAAGAATCGATTACGCCATATCGTTGACGGAGTATACTCGCCATCCGATTATATTGCCAAAATCTCATATTTTCACTGATTTGCTGGTTTTGTGGTACCATCGAAAGCTACACCATCAAAACGACGAACTCGTAGTTAACGAAATAAGGCGAAAATACTGGGTATCACATCTTCGCGCCGCTGTCAAAAGAGCCAAGTCGAAATGCCAACAATGTAAGTTTAAACGTGCTGTACCTGAACCGCAACTAATGGGTCAGATACCGGCTGATCGGCTCACACCATTCGTAAGACCCTTCACCTACACTGGGATAGACTACTTTGGGCCAATGCAGGTGGCGATTGGACGCAGACGAGGAAAACGATGGGCCGCACTATTTACCTGCATGACAACACGAGCTATCCATATTGAGCTCGCGGCTGGTCTTTCTACCAATGCGTGTATCCTGTGCATTAGAAACTTTGTAAATATACGAGGAGTTTCAGTCAAAATAAGATCGGATATGGGAACCAATTTTGTAGGTGCTGATGGCGAATTGCGAAGAGTAGAAGATATTTTCGATTTAAATTATATTCAACGAGAGCTTTCAGTTAAAGGCATCAAGTGGGAATTCAACTGACCAGCGAATCCGAGCAGTGGAGGTTGTTGGGTAGTATTAAAGGAACAAGCTCCGCAAGTTGAAACGTTACGCAGCTTGTTAATCGAGGCCGACCCCGACTCTTTGACACCGAATCATTTCCTTCTCGGAACTACAAATCGACACAAGCGCCAGGCGATGATACTCCATTTTGTAGCCGAAAGCAATATCGGGTTAGTCAACAGCTTAAAAATAGTTTTTGGTGACGTTGGATGCGTGAATACTTGCCAACACTGACGAGGAGAACAAAATGGTTGGTACCCGTCAAGCCGATGGAGATAGGAGATTTGGTCCTTATCTGTGACGAAAACATGCCTCGAAGTCAATGGAGAAGAGGAGTGGTTAATGCTACGCTGCCCGCCAAGGATGGCAAGATTCGCTTGGTTGAAGTCAAGACCTCCAGTGGAACGTTGCGAAGACCAGTTTCGAAGATGGCAAAGTTAGATGTCGTTGGTGAAGCCTAGCTGCTTCAAAAGGTAGTAATAAAACAGATTTAAAACTTACTCGACAACCCTTTCTGACAGATACAGAAAATTTATTGTTAACTGACAAAGGATAGGAAGAAGAACAAAATGTAAGAGGAAAATATAATTGTATTTGTCTATTAATTAATTTTAATTATTTCAGTGAAATAAACTCTATGTCTTTATATTTTAATAATAAATAAGGAGTTGTATTTCTTTGTTCGCATTAATTGTCGTAAAAGCCTCTGTGACAAAGCAGTTTGGAAGTTATGCCTTGCAAGCATTTAACAATTTCACAGCGCACATTGCTGAACAGGCATGTATGAATACAAACGAAACTCTGACGCAGCGTTTAGATCAGTAGCGGGATTCCCAAACATCTTAACTTCGATTACGTTAACGTTAACTGGTCTTAGCTACAAAAATTGTTAACTCGTATTCCCAAACTCAACCTTAGATATTTTTGTAGATAGCTTTGACAGTTCGTTAACAATATCTTAACGTATCTGTAGCTATCTTAACAGCGTATTTTAAGACGTTGTTAACCATACAAATATCAACGTTAAGCGTAAAATAAGGTTTTTTTTGTGAAGTTGTGAAGAATACAAATATTTTAAAAAGTACAGCCAACTTTTTTATTTTTTAAGATATGTTTATGTTTTTGGTGTCATTGAAAAGAAAATTGAACAAATTATAAAATTGATCTTAAAAAAAAATTTCATTTATTACGCGAAATTCTGAGAAATTTGCACTCAAAGTTGAAATTTGGTAGTTTCAATCGATTGATTTCATCTTCACACGACCACAACTCGGTAACGGTTAAGTTGGTGGGGTTTATTGACATGCCATTAGAAAGGTGTTTTATTGCCTTTATAAAGAAAATGCAACCGTAAATAATTAAATATAAATATAAAGTAAAAGAATGTCAAAACAAGAACAAAAACAAAAAACCCCAAAAACAAACCAACGAAATATATAATGAAAGATTAAATTCAAATAAATCGACTTCATTGCTTTTATATTATAAACATATTCACATAAGCTGCACTTGGGAGACAGCAACAGCAGCAGAGGTAGCAGCAGCAGCCTGTTAGTGAGATCTCGAAACACACACTAGCTGCTTAATCACAACGATATCCCTGGCTATCCTTACCACCTCTTCATCACTACCCTTTTGGCAGCATCGGCTCACGAAAAAGTCCAGCATCAGCTTGTATTGTTCAGCTGTTGCACGGCTGCTTCTTTTTTTTGCTGCTTGCATTTTTATTTTTGTTTGATTCTTTTTTATTTTTTCTATTCTTCTTTAATCTTTCACCAATTTAAGCTGTCAAATGCCAATATTGCCATATTTTCAATATTTGTTAACAATGATTACGCTAACTTTATTAATGCAACTCGTAGCAAATATTGCAGTTAAGCATAGGTTTGGGAATACGGCAGTTGTTACTGCAAGCTATAATCGTTGTTAGTTAACGTTAACGTAATCGAAGTTAAGATGTTTGGGAATCCCGCTACAGGTATGCCTTAATATAATTTTTTATTTTCGTTATAAATTATATTCGAATTGATTATGCAGGTTGCCACAAATCCTTTTAAAGACTGCAGCGTTTTACCGTCTGGAGACCGTCTGGTAAGAGACTCCTGCAAAGTATAACCTGCTTATTATTGTATATATTATACCTGCTATTAGTTTCACCAAAACTGCGAAACTGGATTGCTATTTTTAAGCACGCTCTAGCACCAGCTCAAAGAAACACAATTATGCTTTGCATTAACGCTTTTAGGGTATAATTATATTGATTTGATACGTTTTTTGCATTCATTTTATGCTAACATTTAATGTTCCCACACCGAAAAAATCATGTTTTAAAATTGAACACAATAGCTGCATTCCCGTGGCAATGGATCAGATCAAATTTTAGTGGAACAGTTTTAGTACAATTTTATTACAATTTGAATCACTGGCGATGAAGTGCCAAAATAGGAACGCAAGCAGTGAGACGAAAATTGAATAAGAGTAATTCAGATTTGCCAACTATGCTCGTTTTGAAAAAAGTGCTTTAAACTTGGCAGCATTTTAAGATCAGAAATACAGCCAGGAAAAGAGCTGGTTCTAATATTTGTTTTTGCATTACGAAGAAAATAGAGCCGTGCTCTAGATCAACGACCACGGGAATGCAGCTAATGTTATAATTTTCAAAATGTTTTTTTTTTATATAAAATTTTTGAATTTTAAGTTATGTGTTTATATAACTCCAATAATTTTTCAATTATTAAAGGTTATATTTTATCGAGCTCAAGGTCAATGTTGCTTTCCGAAGAAAACAACTAACAACAACAATACCCTATATAGAGTATCAATCACATAGCAGACTGACAGCTGTCGTTGGCCGCAACACCAACTCATCAGCAGCCTTTTTTGTGATTCTTGCTGTGATCCACTTAGCTCTTAATTTTCTACTTGTTTCACGAATGCAATTAGTAAATTACCCTGAACTGCGATACGAGAATACAAATGATATGAAAGCAGCTTAAAGTTCTTCTTAGTTTGTGAAGATAGATCAAAGCTTTTCTAAATACTCAAAGATTTTGTTGTGCTAGTTGTTGTTGCTCTTCTATTTCACAGTCGATCTTAGCTTCAGCAGTTAGCTGATATTAAACTATGACGACATGAAGATTTGTTTCTTTTGAAAACTTAGATTTTTTTTTTTTTAATTTATTGTGTGTAAACACACACAAATAATCATATTTTCAACGGTCGTACTCTGCCATAGAATTTATTTGTAAATTAAAAAATCTAAGTTTTTAAGCTTGACTTGAAGTGCTCGCACAACACGTTCCCTGAGCGGTCGCCACCTTAGGTAGAGAAAATATTTTATGCTACTTCAGTTTAGCGGCTTACGCTTACTTTATTTTGACAGATAATATGCCAAATATTAAATTTATTAATTATTTAATTATTAAATTGCTTAGTAGTGCTTTTAATTAAAACTATTTGTTTGAAACATGTGCACACAAAACATAAAAAAATAAATTTGAGACAAAAAGCATTTCTTGTCTAACAGCTGTTTGCCGTTTGACGTTTCGAAAAAAAAATAGTTCAACAGAAAGGATCACTTTATTCATGGCAGAATTATAAGGTAGGGCCGGTTGGCTCAGTGTCCTCACGCGTCAACGAATAGTGGATAATGAAAAGGTTGGTAAGTTGTCAAAACGACGAATTTACAAGGAATTGCAAATAAGGAAAAATTAGTATGTTTCCAAGTTACAAGTAGTGCGGTCGCGTGTGTTAAGTTTGTGATAGTTTGAGTGAAAATATTATTAAAATAGTGTAATAACAAATTTAAAATGTGAAAGAAGTCTTAAATTGGTAAAAAAACCTGTAAAAATTTTAACCTAAAATCGACTGCGAAACATGAACATAAAGAAACGTGAGATAAACAGCTGATTTTGACATCTAGCCCGCTTTATTCTGCTTTCTACTTCATTCCTCTCCGAGTCGGCTTTACCATATAAGTCTGAAATGACTTTATGCTACTTCGCTACCTGAGCGCTCTTTTGGATAGAATGCAGCAATTATAAGGTTATCCAGATATTTGACATACCCTTATTTTATATAAACAAAATACACAGTTAGATATTATCGTAGACGTAGACTTTTTTGTTTGCTATATTTTTTGATAAATTTATTTCAATCTTAGGTTTAATAAATGGAAATGAGTAT
Organism: Coremacera marginata; assembly: GCA_914767935.1. Taxonomy (NCBI): domain Eukaryota; kingdom Metazoa; phylum Arthropoda; class Insecta; order Diptera; family Sciomyzidae; genus Coremacera; species Coremacera marginata. Next base: position 86,076,724 of record OU612045.1, on the reverse strand, counting down.
TTCGGAAAAATATGAATTTTTTTATTTTTCCCAAGTAAAGAGCTTATATATATCTTAAATTAATTTGAAAATTTCAAATTTTAACAAACAAAATATATTTTTAATATGTAATAAGTATAAAATTAGTTCAATAAATAATTCGAATTTACTATGATATTTAAAGAATCAATAGAGTTTTCATAGCACAATGACCATGCGCATTCTCTCTGTATATGTAAACCTGCGTAGTAGTAATACACATTTTTGTAGCTACATTCTGGCTCTACAGCACATCTCTATAATACATCTGTATTGTTTATTGTATGTATCTCGCTGAAGATAAACAAAAACAATAACAAACGATAAAAATTAAAACAGCTGATATGCATATATAACATAAATGTAAATTTTACATACGTATTAATAACAACAACAATACAAGCCGTTACTGAGAAATATTCGTAAAACAATTCATTCCAAGAAACAACACGATGTTGCGTTCGTGATTTCGGCACGAACAAAAGCAACAACCATAAGAACGTCAGCAGCAACTGAAGCATCAATGCATGATTTTTCTTATTATACAGATATAAGATATAACTGATTTTTGACATATATTTTATCTTTGTAAGATGAATATTAACAGCTGTAAGTATATTCCAAAGTGTCCTCCAAAAACGTTTTTTAATAAATAATAAATATTATATTATATATTATAAATAATTTATTAAAAATAAAAAATGTTTATTAAGCAGTGCCATGCCATGGGTGTCGACGAACTAACGGAATTGCCGGTGAGCGGTATAACCCGGTTAGAGCGAGTATGTCATCGACACAAGATTCGAGCACTGATTCCGACGAATAAATCGACAAATAATTTTATCATAAAATGAAAAGATGCTGTATTACTTATTTTGACAGGTTCGATATACCACACAAATGGTACGTATTATATTCTGAACTGTGAAATTTGCATACACGCACTAAAAAATTTGCACTGAATTTTCAAACTTTCGCGATTTTTATCTCGTAAACCATAAGAGAGCGGGCAAATTTTATTCCACCGTTAGGTTAAGGAGGCCCATAAACATCTAATAAAATAAAATATTTGAGCTTGGGCGCTAAAGTACAATTATTCCAAAAAAACTGCGCGTTTTTAGTACAAAAATATCTTCAAAAGTAATGCATGGATTTTTATGGTTGATACCTCGTTGAAAAGATAATAACCTGACCTTTCTTTTGATACCCATATAGTTTTGTTTTGTAGGAAAAATCCCAAGTTTTGAGACCCATTTTCCTAACTTTTTATGCCTATAACTTCTAAGCTACTTGAGACCGTCCTGATATTTTTTCACCATTGGCTTATTTAGCTCCAAATACTTACTTACTTACTTACTTAGGTGGCCGTAACAACCCGTGTCCGGATTTCGACCGACCTCATCAGCTCTCGCCAGGCGCCTCTGCTTTGCGCGCGCCGTCTCCAATCGGATACACCAAGTGCGGTTAGGGCTTCCTCGGCCTGGTCCATCCATCGGAGGCATGGTCTCCCTCGTCGTCGTTGACCAGCGACCCTCTCCTCGAGCACCTTTTTCGTTGGAGCTTCGTCGTCCATACGAAGGACATGACCCAGCCAGCGTAGTCGCTGCACAGTTATACGCCGGACTACGTCAATGTCTTCTTAGAGCTCATACAGCTCGTGGTTCATTCGGATGCGATAGTCATCGCCGACTCGAACAGGACCGAAGATTTTGCGAAGAACTTTTCTCTCGAACACCCCCAGAGCGGCTGCGTCAGTTTGCGAAACTACTCATGCCTCAGCGCCATAAAGCAGCACAGGTAGAAAGAGCGTCTTGTAGAGTGTTAGTTTTGTCGATCGAGAGAGGGCTCTCGAACTTAGTTGTTTACTTAGCCCGTAGTAGCACCTATTAGCAATTATTGTTCTTCGCTTTATCTCCAGGCTGATTTCGATGTTAGTATTAATGTCGATGCCAAGGTATACAAACTCTTTGACTACTTCAAAGTTATAGCTGCCGAATGAAACGTGGGAGTCTAAACGCCGCGCTCCCTTGTTTGTAGACAGCATATACTTTGTTTTACCCTCATTTATCGTCAAATCCACTTTGGTTGGTTCCTTTTCGATAGCAGCGAAAGCAGCGGTAACATCTCTCTTGGTTCTGCCAACAATATCAATATCATCAGCGTACGCAAGGAGCTGGACACCTTTATAAAAAATGGAGCCATTACGATGTACACCGGCCTTTCGTACGATCCCCTCCATGATTATGTTGAAGAGATCGCAAGACAGTCGCCTTGCCTGAAACCTCTTTCAGTATTGAAGGTTTCGGAGAGGTCATTTCCTACCTTGATGGAGCTGCGTGTGTTGCTCAACGTCATTCTGCAAAGTCTAATCAGCTTTCAACCGAACTCAGACATTGTTGCGAATAGGAAATCCCTTCTCGGGCTATCGAACGCAGCTTTAAAATCGACAAAGAGATAGTGTGTGTCAATTTGATTTTCGTGAGTTTTCTCCAGGATTTGTCGTAGCGTGAAAATCTGGTCTATGGTGGACTTACCAGGTCGAAAGCCACACTGATAAGGTCCAATCAGTGTTTTTGTAATCGGCTTTAATCTTTCACACAGTACGCTTGAGAGAACCTTATATGCGATGGAAATAAGACTGATACCTCTATAACTTGCGCAGATTGTTGGGTCTCCTTCCTTAAGTATAGGGCACAGTACGCTGAGGTTCCAATCGTCGGGCATGCCTTCTTCTAGCCATATTTTGCTGATGAGCTGATGCATGCGCCTTATCAATTCATCGCCGCCGGCTTTAAACAATTCAGCTGACAGGCCGTCAGCACCCGCTGCTTTATTGTTTTTGAGTCGTTGGATAGCAACTCGAACCTCTTCGTGGCTAGGTGGTGATACTTCCACTCCGTCATCGTCGATTGGTGGCACTGAACTGCGCTATCGATGGGCGGCATTGGTGGAATCGTCGCCAGTAAGTAAATTAGAGAAATGCTGTCTCCACAATCTCAGCACACACTGTGTATCCGTATTCAGATCTCCATTTTCGTCTCTGCAAGTGGATGCTCCGGGCTTGAAACCTTGGGTTAGACGCTTGACCTGTTGATAGAATTTTCGTGCATCTTTTTTGCCCTGGTATACCTCTAGTTCCTCACGCTCACGCTTTTCCTGCTCTCTTTTCTTGCGTTTGAAAAGGCGCCTCTCTTTCTTCCTCTTTTCGAGGTAGTTTTCTCGCACGGCTCGCGTTGCAGCTGACTGCAGCGTTTTTTTATATGCGGCGTTTGTTACTGCTGTCGCGATGCGACACTCCGGATCATACCATTGGTTCCGAGGTTGCGGGCGCCGGAAACCAATGACTTCTTCAGCGGCAGTGCGCATGGAGTGGGATATATGTGCCCAAAGTCCGCCGACGTCGTCGGATCCAGAGGTTGGTTGGTTGAGCTTAACCGAGAGTTGAGCGGAGTAGGCTTCGGCAGTCCGTTGTAATTGCAGCTTACCGACATCTAATGCTTTCATTGCATTCCTGTGCGTATGTTCTTCGCATTGCATAATCACATGCGGATCTTGGCTGCAACAAGATAATGGTCGGAGACAATGTTGACCCCCCGAAATGTACGCACATCTGGAACACTAGAGGCATGCCTTCCGTCGATTACAACATGATCAATTTGGTTTCGCGTTTTTTGATCCGGGGACAGCCAGGTGGTCTTGTGGATGTCGAGGTGCTTAAATCTGGTGCTACTAACTACCATGTTTCTTGCCGCGGCGAAGTCAATCAGTCTTATACCGTTGTTCGTGGAGGTCTCGTGAAGACTGAACTGACCGACAGTGGGGCCAAAGATGCCTTCCCTTCCGACTTTCGCATTAAAATCGCCGAGGACTATTTTCACGTCATGGACCGGAAGGTGGTCATATACGTCCTCAAGACTAGCGTAGAAAGCGTCCTTGACGGCTTCGTCCTTTTTCTCCGTCGGGGCGTGCGCGCAAATAAGGCTAATGTAGAAAAATTTTGCTTTGATGCGGATCGTGGCCAATCTTTCGTTCACAGGTGTGAACCGGGAACCGGGAAACATTTTCTGGATGGCGGTGATGTCAGATTTTATTGTTTTGAGGGCTTGCGCCAGTTGGATAATGGCACCTTCCCTATAAAAGGTCCGGACATTCCATTTGCATATCCGTAAATCATTGTCCGTTTTTCGTTTGCGGTGGTCGTCAACGTAATTGGGGTTCTTATCCGAGGCTGGTTTAGTTTTCATTGGGCAGTAGTAATGTGGCGGGACCTAAACCCTGCGCACATTCCATGTTTAAGATCTACGGATCGACCCGCCGCTCAAACTAGCCGTCAAATTGACGGATGCCAGTTTGCCGTTGCCCAGGGAACACCACTTGGAGGTTTGAGTCGAGTTGAGACGATTTCGACATGGATAATGCTGGCCTCGCCAGGTTGAGGCGGTCAGACACGTTGCCATGTGAAGGTTCGCCCCCCGTTCCCCAGCTCGAAATACACATTATAAAAAAAAAAAAAATTAAAAAATTGCATTTCCACTGATCTTCAATTGTTCCCATTTGACTATTACTTTTTGAAATACTTGCTTGTGTTGAACCAAAATATTATAAGCTTTAAAAATGCTATGGTCACATTTTAGACGTAAAATAATATTCGAAAAATAAAACTTCTGAATGTTTTACACATTTCATACAGAGTTTGTATGAATATTTTGTTTGTATGTATGAATAAAAAAACATATTTAAAGTTTTTTTTTATATTTGAGTACAAATAAGTAAATATTATATAGTCAGTTTATATGTAAAATTTATTGGAATAATGTTTTCAAAATAGTTTAAGCTAGATTATTTAACTAAAAGTATAAAAATAGTGATTTTTACATTTGTATTTGGGAAAATCAAAAATTTTTACTTGTTCTTTTTTTGACAAAAGTTAGCTAATTTTGTTCAGTCAACGCAGAACTTTTTTTTATATTATATATAAAACCAAGGTTGATTTATAAGTGTGTCGCAAGGGAGAAGCGAGTACCCATAATTGTCAAATCGAAGTTGACTGCTCAGAGAAAATCTGCAAGTACTCTCTTTTATCATTTGTTTTTCTTTCGTAGTCATTCGCAAAATTGGCTGGTTTTGACAATTATGGGTACTGAGAAGAGAGTGCGATCAGCCCTGCGACTACCTTATAAATCAACCTTGTATAAAACTATACTTACTTACTTAGTTGGTCGTAACAATCCGTGTCCGGGTTTCAACCGACCTCATCAGCTCTCGCCAGGCGCCTCTGCTTTGTGCGCGCTTTCTCCAATCGGATACACCAAGTGCGGTTAGGGCTTCCTCAGCCTGGTCCATCCATCAGAGGCATGATCTCTCTCGTCGTCGTTGACCAGCGACCCTCGCCTCGAGCACCTTTTTCGCTGGAGCTTCGTCGTTCATACGATGGACATGACCCAGCCAGCGTAGTCGCTGCACAGTTATACGCCGAACTACGTCAATGTCGTCGTAGAGCTCATACAGCTCGTGGCTCATTCGGATGCGATGCGTCTTGTAGAGTGTTAGTTTTGTCGATCGAGAGAGGGCTCTGGAACTTAGTTGCTTACTGAGCCCGTAGTAGCACCTATTAGCAATTATTGTTCTTCGCTTTATCTCCAGGCTGATTTCGTTTTTGGTATTAATTGCGGTGCCAAGGTAATCGAACTCCTTGACTACTTCAAAGTTATAGCTGCCGGATGAAACGTGGGAGTCTAAACGCCGAACTCCCTTGTTTGTAGACAGCATATATTTTGTTTTGCCCTCATTTATCGTCAAACCCACTTTGGCTGATTCCTTTTCGATAGCGGCGAAAGCAGCGGTAACATCTCTCTTGGTTCTGCCGACAATATCAATATCATCAGCGTACGCAAGGAGCTGGACGCCTTTGTAGAAAATGGTGCCATTACGATGCACACCGGCCTTTCGAACGATCCCCTCCATGATGATGTTAAAGAGAAAGAAACCTCTTTCGGTATTGAAGGTTTCGGAGAGGTCATTTCCTACCTTGACGGAGCTGCGTGTGTTGCTCAACGTCATTCTGCAAAGTCTAATCAACTTTGCAGGTATACCGAACTCAGACATTGTTGCGTATAGGCAATCCCTTCTCGGGCTATCGAACGCAGCTTTAAAATCGACAAAGAGATGGTGTGTGTCAATTTGATTTTCGTGGGTTTTCTCCAGGATTTGTCGTAGCGTGAAAATCTGGTCTATGGTGGACTTACCAGGTCGAAAGCCACACTGATAAGGTCCAATCAGTGTTTTTGTAATCGGCTTTAATCTTTCACACAGTACGCTTGAGAGAACCTTATATGCGATGGAAATAAGACTGATACCTCTATAACTTGCGCAGATTGTTGGGTCTCCTTTCTTAAGTATAGGGCACAGTACGCCGAGGTTCCAATCGTCGGGCATGCTTTCTTCTAGCCATATTTTGCTGATGAGCTGATGCATGCGCCTTATCAATTCATCGCCGCCGGTTTTAAACAATTCAGCTGACAGGCCGTCAGCACCCGCTGCTTTATTGTTTTTGAGTCGTTGGATAGCAACTCGAACCTCTTCATGGCTAGGTGGTGGTACTTCCACTCCGTCATTGTTGATTGTTAGCTCTGAACTGCGCTCTCGATGGGCGGCATTGGTGGAATCGTCGTCAGTATGTAAATTGGAGAAGTGCCGTCTCCACAATCTCAGCACACACTGCGTATCCGTATTCAGATCTCCATTTTCGTCTCAAGAACATAAAAATATTTTTGACGTAGAATTACGTAATTTTACGCACGTTTGTAATTTTTGGGGGCTTTTCAACAAAGCACATCCTAACGTTTTTGGAGGACACTTTGGAATATACTTACTGCCTTTAATATTCATCTTACAAAGATAAAATATATGTCAAAAAACAGTTATATCTTAAATCTATATAATAAGAAAAATCATGCATTGATGCTTCTGTTGCTGCTGACGTTCTTATGGTTGTTGCTTTTGTTCGTGCCAAAATCACGAACGCAACATCGTGTTGTTTCTTGGAATGAATTGTTTTACGAATATATCTCAGTAACGGCTTGTATTGTTGTTGTTATTAATACGTATGTAAAATTTACATTTATGTTATACAGGGTGTCCCAGACTTAGAGTACTATAATGTGGGGGCTGATTCTTCGTGATGAGACGAGCAAAAAATTGTATGGGTGGGGTGGTCGCAAATGCCCCCTAGGGGGCTAGGAGGGAAAAACATAAAATTAGGTGTCGTTACGTTTTAATCCATAGCTAACATATCTCTGCAACGATTAAAAAGCCATACTTTTTTGAAAAGAAAATTAAATTTGCTTAAAATTACTTTTGCAAAATTTTTCCATAAAGTCATAAACAAAAAATGTATAAGCACCTGAAGTCAAAAAATAGGTTTTTTTCTTTAAAAGTTCAACTTTCAAGGCGATTTTCTCAGAAAAAAACCAAATGTTTTATTATTTTTTATGACGCAGTTTTTTTCCTTGGTCAATTCTCTAAAAATCCATCATACATTGTTTATACCTCAGAGATAATATTTTTCGTATAATATCGATTTTCCGATTCTACCACTTTTTCCTCCCACTGGGGTACTTAATGCAAGCAAGGCGACTTTGTTTTTTTGTTGCTTACAATAACTAGTAAAACAGTTAGATTTAACGGAATTAAGAAAAAAAAAGCAATTTCTTATTATTAAGTGCATCACATGCCTGAATCGACACATTCTTTCACCGATCGTAGAGTTATAATGTTTTCCAACTCAGAGTACGCAGACATTATTTTTTGTTACGGTTTTAGAAAATTTTTAGAGAATTGACCAAGGAAAAAAACTGCGTCATAAAAAAATAATAAAACATTTGGTTTTTTTCTGAGAAAATTTCCTTGAAAGTTGAATTTTTAAAGAAAAAAACCTATTTTTTGACTTCAGGTGCTTATACATTTTTTGTTTATGACTTTATGGAAAAATTTTGCAAAAATAATTTAAAGCAAATTTAATTTTCTTTTTAAAAAGTTATGTTTTTTTTTAATCGTTGCAGAGATATGTTAGCTATGGATTAAAACGTTACGACACCTATTTTTTTGTTTTTCCCTCCTAGCCCCCTAGGGGGGCATTTGCGACCACCCCCACCTATACGATTTTTTGCTCGTCTCATCACGAGGAATCAGCCCCCACATTATAGTACTCTAAGTCTGGGACACCCTGTATATGGATATCAGCTGTTTTAATTTTTATCGTTTGTTATTGTTTTTGTTTATCTTCAGCGAGATGAATACAATAAACAATACAGATGTATTATAGAGATATGCTGTAGAGCCAGAATGTAGCTACAAAAATGTGTATTACTACTACGCAGGTTTACATATACAGAGAGAATGCGCATGGTCATTGTGCTATGAAAACTCTATTGATTCTTTAAATATCATAGTAAATTCGAATTATTTATTGAACTTATTTTATACTTATTACATATTAAATATATATTTTGTTTTTAAAATTTTAAATTATCAAATTAATTTAAGATATATAAGCTTTTTACTTGGGAAAAATAAAAAATTCATATTTTTTCGAAATATTTATTTCCATTTATTAAACCTAAGATTGAAATAAATTTATCAAAAAATATAGCAAACAAACAATTCTACGTCTACAATAATACCTAACTGTGTCTATTGTTTACATAAAATAAGGGTATGTCAAATATCTGGATAACCTTATAATGGCTGCATTCTATCCGAAAGAACGTCATATCAGAAACATTAGGTAGGGCCGACTCGGAGAGGAATGAAGTAGAAAGTAGAATAAAGCGGGCTAGATGTCAAAATTAGCTGTTCATCTCACGTTTCTTTATGTTAATGTTTCACAGTAGATTTTAGGTTAAAATTTTTACAAGTTTTTTTTGCCACTTTAAGACTTCTTTCACATTTTAAAGTTGTTATTACATTGTTTTAATAATATTTTCACTCAAATTATCACAAATTTAACACACGCGACCGCACTACTTGCAACTTGGACACATAAAATATTTTCTTCATTTGCAATTCCTAGTAAATTCGTCGTTTTGACAACTTACCAACCTTTTCATTATCCACTATTCGTTGACGCGTGAGGACACTGAGCCAACCGGCCCTACCTTAGAACTCTGCCATGCATAAAGTGATCCTTTCTGTTGAACTATTTTTTTTTCGAAACGTCAAATGGCAAACAGCTGTTCGACAATAAATGCTTTTTGTCTCAAATTTATTTTTTTTATGTTCTGTGTGCACACGCTTCAAACAAATAGTTTTAATTGAAAGCACTACTAAGCAATTTAATAATTAAGTAATTAATAAATTTAATATTTGGCATATTTATCTGTCAAAATAAAGTAAGCGTAAGCCGCTCAGCTGAGTAGCATAAAATATTTTCGCTCCAAATCATCACATACAGCAGACCAACAAATTCTACAAAACCAAGTGGATCCAGGTTTTTTTTTCGTTAATTTTGATAGTAAATATGTATATAAAGTTATTATAGTACATAGTTTTATATAGCTAGTCGATTTAGTAAAGGCATACTTTGTCTGGTTCCGTACTCACTTCAAGAATCTCGAAGTTACTCGACCGCTCAGGGAACATGTTGTGCGAGCACTTTATGCAACATACCATTCAGCCCGAAAGTTGTTCAACAGCTACGTAGCAAATTTTCCGCTGAATGCTGCCAATCATTGAAACATGATTGTACCTGCTGAACGCAGCCATTTATTTCTGCTGTTTTTGACAGGTAAGGGTACAATTTTTGTAAAAGAGGTGAAAGTTCGCTACCACCTGGTTTTTTTACACCATGGGCTGAACTATGTGAACATCCCTAATAAGTAACTGGCGTGCAACTACCTTACGCATTGTACCATGCATCACACATTTGACCGAAGGCACATGTCTGAACGCCTTTCTCCTTATTTTCAAGTTGACGAATGTAAATGGCAGAAAAATTTGGACAACGTGATGAACGGCGCGTACTTCCGCCAATAATGAAAAATGACGGCTTTATTTTTGTTTGGACAACGAGGGCGAGAGCAGAACCGTTGACAACAGGAGCCACATTTTCTTGGACGATCACCGCAACAGCAACTCAGGCACGCCAGGTAAGTGCTTTGTTGAGTCTGGTTGATGGGGTAGTGATGTTATTTTAACCTACAGCAACTCAACCAACAGGCGCCCACAACCGACACAGCAGCAGAGAACCATAAAGAACGATAGCGGCGGACATGCCAACGCCAGCTGAAATAACAATACATTCATGGCCCCAACATCATCGCTATCAAGGGTCCAACAACAGTCAGCACCTAGAGCTACATAGTGACACCACAGCGGCTCGCCAAAATAGGCAAGCGAGCACCCACAGGATCTGCCACTACCGTCGCACAATCAACAGCATCTGCAATAGCAGGGGCGCACCCAGCACCAAACGTGCACCCACAGTGTCCACGCAGCCACAGCGGCTACAGCCTCTGCAGCACTTCAACAACACAACTGGCTGGACCGGCAGCAACACAGCATACCCCATGGATACATCGTCAGCCCTTGCTTCAACAACAGAGACCGGACAGCAACAACAACATCAGCACCAGCTTTGAGGACTGCTGAAGGGCTATTATAACTGGCCACCGTACCGAGCCACTGGGAACGACTACAAGAGGCAACAAGCTCCAAATCATCACATACAGCAGACCAACAAATGCTACAAAACCAAGTGGATCCAGGTTTTTTTTCGTTAATTTTGATAGTAATTATTTGTATAAAGTTATTATAGTATATAGTTTTATATAGCTAGACGATTTAATAAAGGAATACTTTGTCTGGTTCCGTACTCACTTCAAGAATCTCGAAGTTACTCGAGCTTTACTTGAAAAACTTTCGTTTTTGAAAAACTGAAACTTGAAACTTTCTGGATGTCGTTTCCATATATTATACAAATTGTCTCAATTTTTTTCAGATACTCAATTTTTTACGTTTTTACTCAAAAACGTTTTTTTTTTCGAGGTGACAACGGAAACAGACCTAAGGGGTCCTTGTCACAAAATAAAAAGAAGATTAGAATAATAACTTAAAAATAATCTACGAATAATAATAGAAAAAGAAGATTAGAATAATAACATAAAAATAATCTACGAATAAAAAAATAAGAAGAACATTCGAATGAAAACATAAAAATAATCTAGGAATAATAATATAAAAAGAAGATTTGAATAATAACATAAAAATAATCAACGAATAATAATATAAAAAGATTAAAAATTTTATTTAAATAAAAATTAATTAAAATAACAAATTTTATTTGAATAAAATCCAAATAAAAATAGACATTTTATTTGAATAAAATTCAAATAAAATAAGAACTTTTATTAGAATAATAACATAAAAATAATCTACGAATAATTAAATAAGAAGAATATTAGAATAAAAACAGAAATAATCTACGAATAATAATAGAAAAAGAAGATTAGAATAATAATATAAAAATAATCTACGAATAATAATATAAAAAGAATATTCGAATGAAAACATAAAAATAATCTAGGAATAATAATATAAAAACAAGATTAGAATAATAACATAAAAATAATCAACGAATAATAATATAAAAAGAAGATTAAAAATTTTATATTAATAAAAATTAAATAAAATAGCAAATTTTATTTGCATAAAATCCCAATAAAAATAAACATTTTATTTGAATAAAATACAAATAATATAAGAACTTTTATTTTTATCAAACAAAAAAACAAAAAAACAAAAATTAAAAGAAAATTTTATATGAAAAACAAAATAATAAAAATAAAATAAAAATTTTATTTAAATAAAATTAAAAAAAAATTATATTCTACAAAAGTTTTTATTGTAATAAAAATTAAATAAAGTAAACATTTTTATTTTTAATAAAATGAAGTAAAAAGAAAAATAATGGAAATTAGCTCTTAAGTTGATAATATGCACTAAACTGTATTTTAAAATGAACAAGTAATCTCTCTCTTATTTGGTTGAAGGAGAAATGTTAGCGTTTCTCTTTTCAGTTTGTCCGTTGCTTGGTTTGAATAATCGACGCGATAATGATTATTTTGCACGTGAATTATTTGTAGGCGAGGGTACACGTGGACGGCCACAACGAACCCCCCACATCTCACCAAACTGCTAGCGATGGCAAACCAGCACGTGCAGTCGTGGCCAACCACGAGCCCGCGGGTCACCTGACCAGGGGCGGTGGCGTCGGCTAAGGAAGCAGCCGCCCTGACTACTTTTCTGTGCGAGGTACACAGGAGCACATCCACCGTGCATCCTCAAAATATAAGTCAGGGCTGCTGCTTCACTATGCGGCTTCACCGCTCAGCATTGCCAGACGCAACAAATTTAATTTTTGTTTTATTTTTTTTAAATAGGAGGGTGACCACCATCCGTTTCAATACAAATTGGCGCCCAACATGGGGCCTTTTTGTTTCATGGACGTACAATTTTAGATGGCGAATTTAAATTTGAATTTTAAAAGTAAAGTTTATAATTTTATATTTCTGCTTCCGGTCGTGACTCTTTTCCGCTCCGCTACAGTATGGATAATATCATATAAGTTAAATTACTCTAAATTTAAGTTAACAGCAATGTTCCTAAGATAATTTGTTTTATTTATAGTTCGATTCGTCCATACAATTTTGTATTCGTTTATAACGGTGAAATATCAATTTCAATAAAAACAAAATATATTTGGTGGTTTTGGCTTCGATATTATGATTTCGGATATTTTTTCCAATTTGATTTGAGACGAGAGTAAAAAAGAATGATATTGAGGTGATGGTTTTTATTAGAAGAAATTTGTTGAGAGATTTAAAATTTTCAAATTTGGTAAAATATACATTTTTGCTTAAAAAAATATATAATATTTTTTTCAAAAATAAAGAGACGCTGGCTACAACGATTGCTGCAAAATGCCTCTTTTCGCACTGCGGGCATTTTGCAGCAATCATTGTAGCCAGCGCCATTTTTATTTTAAAATTTATTGAAATACTTTACATAGTGATGGAGCTTGCAATTTCATCACACAATGCAATGGCTCCAGAATTATCAGTTTCAAATTCATTAGTATCACTTGATTGTTCTGTTGATTCCATTTCAAAATGCTGCATATCAAACCCGTCATTGAGATAAATTTTATGCATAATACATGCTACAGCAATTGTTTGCACACAGAGCGTTATTTGTAATCGCAACTTTATCTGTAAATCGTTCTGTAAATCGTTTATATGGCGTTAGTATAGTTATCGGATTTTTTCGACATTTATAGCCGCTATCACCCAAAAGGTAGTACCCAGAAGGAGGAAAGATTGCAGTTTTGAAGAGTTCACTATTTTTCAAGACACGTTCATCATGGACAGATCCAGGAAAACCGCAACAAACGCTAATGAACTCCATCCTACTGGAACATACGGCTTGAAGTTGTATAGAAGTATATGCCTTGTGGTTCATATACTGGTCTCTTAATTGCGTATGTACTGCAATCCGCACATGGGAACCATCAATGGCTCCTAAAGCACCATCGAATATTGTTGTTCCAGCTCGTCGATTAAATTTATAACTTATATCAGGGTACTGATCTAATCTTTGATATTTTACAACGCTGGGCATCAAATTTAAAAATCCCTTGAGACATCTGTGCACAATGTCACGCACAGTGTATCTTGAAATGCTGAAAGATGCTCCAGTGACCCGATAGCTTGGGCCGCAACCAAGTCAATAAAGGAACTCGGTTACATAAAACTAATGCTTCCAACCTCTTTGAGTATTGAGAAAACCTTCTGCATAATAAATGACTTCCTCTAAGCCAGCAATCGTCAGGCGTAAATGTTTTTTACAACATTTTTATTTTAACGTAACACAGCTTCAAAAATTTTGGACGAATAACCATGCCCTCGCTGAAAAAAGGTTACATAATATTTTTAATTAGGATGAAAAATTCATTAGTCAAACTTGGACAAATTGTACCTCCCGGCCTATACCTCTTCCTTGTCGCTTTAACAATTGTCGTTGCTTTCGGTATAAATTGAAGAGACTTATTTCCCATCCAATCGCAACAATAAAATTTTCATTTAAATTATTTATTTTTAACAAAGAAATAAATACTAGATCACGTACAACAAATGGCTGCTCATTTAGTTGTCAAATGTGTTTTCGCACAGTTTTATCAGCTGTTTTTCTAAATTGTTGCAGGGCTGGAAATTCCCAATGAAAAGAGAAGTCATTTCCTAAATTTTAATTCAATTCGCACACGCCCTTAATAATAAATAATAACTTTTACATAATAAAAGTTTAGTATTTATAAAATAAAAGTATTTTAATAATCAAAGTATTTTTTAGACTTTTGCGCAAAAGTCACAGTGCCAACCTCTGATAAAAACTTCAATTTGCCTTTTTTTATATAAGGGCCACATATTGCGCATATGTGATGATATTCACTGATATTTTCCATAATAATATAAAGAAGTTAATTAGAAAGCTACACACAAAAAAAGGGTGCTTATATTTTAAGCTTATCAAAAATTAAATGTAAGCTATGACATAAAACTCAACAGAAATAACTTACAGCAGAAAAATCCTCGACTTCATATACAAATGTATACATCAAGGCAAAAGTAAAAATAAAAATCCCCTTTTGCTTCTTGCTGTGATTGCAATACTACTATTTGACACAATATGCCCAAAGTAACGAGTAAAAATAGCGATTAATACTACCTGGTCATTATATAATGGGTTGTCAAAATGGTACAAAAAATAAAACGAAATAAGTAGAAAAAAAAAATGAAAAGTGCATTATACAGGCAAATGACAACCTATGTTCGCGGTATGTGTGAATATAGCCTGTTGTCAATACCACCTTGTTAGTTGCTTCATGATTAAAGGGTCAATTTGAAAAAACGGCATTTTGATCAAAAAACTGCCAATCAAAAATCGCTTTGTTAAGCATTTTTTTTTTTTTTTTTATTAAAAACAAAAATAAAAGCAAATTAATTTCAATGCTATAAACACAAGCTATAAACATAAAAAAGGTATTTTGGTAGGTGGCAACACTATTATAAAAAAATTACACAATTTTAGAAATCTGGCAATGAATTCGGATTCAGCGACCTATTTTTACCTAGGTGTTTGCTTCAGCACCGAATTCGTGAAAATAAAAAAATTTTAGGTGGCAAGACCATTAACTTGAATTTTGAGTCGTTCGGAACGACTCAAACATAACAATCAATCGTTTCCAAACGAATGTGTTGAAAGTCGGTTTAAGACTCTTTATGGCTATGGTGTTAATTTTACTCGCTGTTATAGTTATGTAAACTACTGAACTCGACACCGAATGCACTATTGATGTAGTAGAAACGAGTTAATCCGTGCAGAGGTTTAGTATGTACTTATAGATTTTTTATCAAAATCCCCCCCTAAGGTAAATTCTGGCTACGGGTCTGATATAAAGTATAACAAAAACTTCTAATATTTTATTTACATTTGAGAAAATTTTAAGATAACTAAGTCAGGTAATTTTAATGTATGTTTTTTACATATACACCTATCCCCCTTTTTACACGGTACTCGGTTAGCACGTTTCCGATCTTACAAGGTTTTGAGTTAAAAGATAAAAAACAATTATTTCAATAATAAAGATAAATGAAATAAATGATCAGTTTAAACTTAAACGCACTTAATTATTTGTAATAAATATAAACTAGTTATCCCGTGTGGTGTTAAAACGCCAAAATAAAAAATATCTAGTGATAGGTAATTTTGTTGTTATATAAAGACTATTTTACCTTGGAACAAAGGATTTCATAGAAACTTTCTGTTTTTCTGCACTTAGAAAAATAAGACTGATAGTTACAAGCGACAGTGACAGCAATGAAGCAATCTGAATATTTGAGTCTTACTGATAATCATTTTTCTAAAATTTTTTCCTGTTGGTTCTTTATATATTTTTAATTTTTATAAAATATGTATATATTTTTTAAGTTACAGATGTGTATGCTTACAGTACATATACATGTTTTTAAGTTTATTCAATGTTTCAAATGAATTGATGTTTCATATATCTTGTAATTTAACTATTTTATTACATTTATTATACAATCAATAAATAATAAAATAAATAATTACATAAGCACAATTATGGTTTTTTTACTTTACACGGTTTTTCATACAAAATTTTTATTTTCGCTTCACACGAATTTCTCAGGAACGTATCTACCGTGTAAAACGAGGGATAGGTGTAGTATTATATGCATTTCTTATAAATATTTCTATTAAATTTTCATATCATAATTTTTGATACGTTTAAGCTTGAACAATCACAACTGTTTTCGTTTAATAATCATTTGTCCCAAGTTTCCACAGAAAATTTCTTGTTTTTTTCTTATTTTTGTTTTTTTAATATTGATTTGGGAAAATATTCTTTCGACATTTGCTGTGACACCAGGAATTTTCAGTTCCCCTGAAACCAACATTTTCAAAAACGGAAAAGCTTCAGCGCCATCAAATTGGAGCAATTTTAAAAGAGTTATTGAACCATAACAAATGTTTTGGTAAAGAAAATTTATGAAAACTACATCGTATTTTATACTTTCATGAAAAACTACATTTTACCCTGAAAAACTGAATAATAATGGAAAAATTGCATTTTTATTTAAATTTATTTTTTTTTATTTAAATTTAAAATATAATTATTTAAAAATATAAATATTTAAAATATATATAAAATAAAATATTTAAATTTAAATTAAAAATTTGCCAAAAAGTGCAAAGTTAAAAAAACTGGCATTTGCAGGCAAAACTGCCATTCTGGCATTTCTGTCTACTCGATACAATAGAAAGAGTTTTCAGACAAACATGTACATATCAGTCGACATGGCCATTTCCGACGACATGTGCGATTATTCGAATGCAAATGAAACGGTCGGACCGAAATGTCTGACAGGAATGATATTGGCTAAAGGCGAATTTACTCAATTCACTATCATTGTTCTAATAATAATAATAATAATTTTTTAATTTTTTATTAATATAATAATAATAATAATAATAATAATAATAATAATAATAATAATAATAATAATGATGATGATGATGATGATGATGATGATGATGATGATGATGATGATGATGATGATGATGATGATGATGATGATGATGATGATGATGATGATGATGATGATGATGATGATGATGATGATGATGATGATGATGATGATGATGATGATGATGATGATGATGATGATGATGATGATGATGATGATGATGATGATGATGATGATGATGATGATGATGATGATGATGATGATGATGATGATGATGATGATGATGATGATGATGATGATGATGATGATGATGATGATGATGATGATGATGATGAGATGATGATGATGATGATGATGATGATGATGATGATGATGATGATGATGATGATGATGATGATGATGATGATGATGATGATGATGATGATGATGATGATGATGATGATGATGATGATGATGATGATGATGATGATGATGATGATGATGATGATGATGATGATGATGATGATGATGATGATGATGATGATGATGATGATGATGATGATGATGATGATGATGATGATGATGATGATGATGATGATGATGATGATGATGATGATGATGATGATGATGATGATGATGATGATGATGATGATGATGATGATGATGATGATGATGATGATGATGATGATGATGATGATGATGATGATGATGATGATGATGATGATGATGATGATGATGATGATGATGATGATGATGATGATGATGATGATGATGATGATGATGATGATGATGATGATGATGATGATGATGATGATGATGATGATGATGATGATGATGATGATGATGATGATGATGATGATGATGATGATGATGATGATGATGATGATGATGATGATGATGATGATGATGATGATGATGATGATGATGATGATGATGATGATGATGATGATGATGATGATGATGATGATGATGATGATGATGATGATGATGATGATGATGATGATGATGATGATGATGATGATGATGATGATGATGATGATGATGATGATGATGATGATGATGTTTGATGATGATGATGATGATGATGATGATGATGATGATGATGATGATGATGATGATGATGATGATGATGATGATGATGATGATGATGATGATGATGATGATGATGATGATGATGATGATGATGATGATGATGATGATGATGATGATGATGATGATGATGATGATGATGATGATGATGATGATGATGATGATGATGATGATGATGATGATGATGATGATGATGATGATGATGATGATGATGATGATGATGATGATGATGATGATGATGATGATGATGATGATGATGATGATGATGATGATGATGATGATGATGATGATGATGATGATGATGATGATGATGATGATGATGATGATGATGATGATGATGATGATGATGATGATGATGATGATGATGATGATGATGATGATGATGATGATGATGATGATGATGATGATGATGATGATGATGATGATGATGATGATGATGATGATGATGATGATGATGATGATGATGATGATGATGATGATGATGATGATGATGATGATGATGATGATGATGATGATGATGATGATGATGATGATGATGATGATGATGATGATGATGATGATGATGATGATGATGATGATGATGATGATGATGATGATGATGATGATGATGATGATGATGATGATGATGATGATGATGATGATGATGATGATGATGATGATGATGATGATGATGATGATGATGATGATGATGATGATGATGATGATGATGATGATGATGATGATGATGATGATGATGATGATGATGATGATGATGATGATGATGATGATGATGATGATGATGATGATGATGATGATGATGATGATGATGATGATGATGATGATGATGATGATGATGATGATGATGATGATGATGATGATGATGATGATGATGATGATGATGATGATGATGATGATGATGATGATGATGATGATGATGATGATGATGATGATGATGATGATGATGATGATGATGATGATGATGATGATGATGATGATGATGATGATGATGATGATGATGATGATGATGATGATGATGATGATGATGATGATGATGATGATGATGATGATGATGATGATGATGATGATGATGATGATGATGATGATGATGATGATGATGATGATGATGATGATGATGATGATGATGATGATGATGATGATGATGATGATGATGATGATGATGATGATGATGATGATGATGATGATGATGATGATGATGATGATGATGATGATGATGATGATGATGATGATGATGATGATGATGATGATGATGATGATGATGATGATGATGATGATGATGATGATGATGATGATGATGATGATGATGATGATGATGATGATGATGATGATGATGATGATGATGATGATGATGATGATGATGATGATGATGATGATGATGATGATGATGATGATGATGATGATGATGATGATGATGATGATGATGATGATGATGATGATGATGATGATGATGATGATGATGATGATGATGATGATGCTCGAGATGATGATGAATGAGTTGATGATAGATGATGATGATGATGATGATGATGATGATGATGATGAAGATGATGAAGAATGATGATGATGGTGATGATGATGAAGTATGATGATGATGATGATGATGATGATGATGAAGATGATGATGATGATGATGATGATGATGATGATGATGATGATGATGATGATGATGATGATGATGATGATGAGATGATGAAGATGATGATGATGATGATCGATGATGATGATGATGATGATGATGATGA